>JAQFYU010002440.1:0-11903 GCA_034694905.1 Ceratophysella granulata
ATTGAGTTCATACTTGAACACAGTTGGTTCACCTTGCTCCATTTTAACTATTTTTAGTTTTCCGCAGTTTTCCGCAGTGCGTAAAACGCAGCTCTGCTGCGTTGGGACAATCCTGATACATACATACATAGTGTGATCATTCTAGGTTATTAGATTTCAAAATTAGAATCGTCAGAGATCTTTTATTTTGATTTTCAACGATGAAGCTGAGAGCCAAGGACTCGCCCTTTCATCTCAGATTGTTGAAGCGCCGAAGATGTAAAATACGTACAGAAACAAAACTTTATCAAAAGTTGCAGATTCATAAGTCCTGTCAAATTTGTGATCATATTTGTAAGTTCCCGACGAATCCCTTGTTTGTTGCTTTGTCTTCGATGTCTTTGACGTGGTAACCAGATGAACGCTTCCGACCAAGAACTTAATTGAAGCGGAATCCGGTATTTCCCTTTGACAGAGAGAATCCAGCTCGGAGATAGGCATACAATAAATACAAAATATTTGGTTCTTCACGGTAGTTATATTATGCCTGATCCGCTTAACCGGAAAGGTGAGAATACCTTCCTATAATGGCGCGTCGGCATTGGAATCGAACTCATAAATCATGATGTTCTCTGAATCTGTGAAGGAAATATGGATTACTCTTGCTAATAGTGAATGATTCATAACTATGTACATATGTAGTACTAACAACTATTATTCTAGTGATCAGTATGCTTGCAATTCCTATAACAGGAACATGACTGAAGGCGTAGAAGTCCACAATAATAGTGGCTGTGAGATTCGCCTGTTGTTGTAATAACGATGAGCTTAATGCAGGATCGTTATTTATTTCAATATGTTTTCGAAGATGTATATGTAACAGAATTATGAAAAATGCTTACTTTTAGATGTAGTACTGTACAATGAGATGATAAATAAAATAGCAAATTAAGACGAAAATAATATTGATTAACACTTCATTCCGGATCTGGCGGAAAATCCTGTTGTCGGGAAGTACTCAAGGGTGAAAGTACTATTAAAATCCACTCGGTGAGGAAAACCAGACTTCCCAATGGCATCAGGGATTATCTCCAGATACTTGTACTTTCTATGCCCGAAATGATCAGGAACCTGTACCAAAGTCTAAGAGCGATTCTTACTCGTTGTCAATTGAAAATTTACCAAACTTTGACCAAATTGTCTAAGAAATGCGATCCTTTGATGATGCACTCATTATATTATAATCCATGTTTTGCTGTTATTGAAAGCTGACATGGTTTCGACAGTTTTCACTTGGGAAGACCATAATATCTAAGTTGTGAAAGGCGGTTGATGATACATAGAATGATGCATAGAAGTCAATAGTTATTGTCATTATTACTCAATATTCTTGTAATAAGCAGCTGCCTGCTGCTTTCGGACAAGATAAAGCCACATCAGATGAGGAGCAATTATAATGGCAAATGGGAAAGAAAAGAACCGTGTCCAACCGCCTGCCTCCTCCTGCTGCGTACTTGTAAAAATGCAATTGAGGATGAGGAGGCCTGAATTGAACGTTCTATGAAGAAATCATGCCACATTTCTGCTGTATGAATTCACCTCAAAAACTGGGTGCTATGTGCTTTGTTCTTCTCGCTCACACGCACTTTACGAATGTGCGTGCCAAAAATCAACCACTCTATAGTTTCAGCACAAGATGGCAATCAATGTTTTCGAGTCAGCAACCGACAAGAATGAATGCCTACTTGTCAGGTTTCACCATTTCATATCTTTACCGTCAATACATAAAACCTGGAGAAAGTTTGACCGACGGAAAGCTGAAAATACCGACGCACCCCGCACCCCTATTGTTTTGAAAATTAAGCGTAGTGTAGTGTAAGTACAGAGCTACACTGAAATTGAATAAACTCCAATATTATTCTTCCGTATTTTTCAAAATAGGTTTAGGATTCATCAGCTAAAACTAACTAGGCTTTCAGAAAATGAAAAAAAAACACGATGTAATGTAATAACAAAATTGGGACAACTTTCCAGGTGAAATTGGAATTAACGTGATAACTAAACCCCCGGAACAAAATATTGATTTGCTGAAGTTGACAATACACGTATTGTTTTATTAACGGAGAGAAGCCATTCAGAGGTTTGGTCCATAAACTGAACCGAATAATTAGTTTGAATTCAATTCGCAGGTTACCATTTACAGATATTTTTTCAGTTTTCAACTAGAGGAGCTAGAACTTCCTTGGTGATTGGCTTACTTTCTAGAGCTTCAACGAATACTGAAGTGCGGCGTTGGAAAATCTAAAATCCCTAAACTTGATTGGATTGATAATATTTTATTTTACAGGCTCATTTTAGTATTTATTCGGTTTATCAAAGCACCGTTTCGGTTCGGGCCTTCTTTATTTGCTCGTTAATTTGATTTCCTCTTCCGTTTGATTGCATCTGCATGTAGAAATCTAATATTTGGCCTATATGTACATGTATCGAATTTATATGCCTACTGAAATTGCTGTTGAACCAAGTTGACCTCCCGATTCTGATGTTCCTGAAGTTGAATTGGAAGAGGTTGAACTTGGGCGTTACCCTGCGGAATCAACATGGATCCCATTTCCGTTTGGTCGATGAGCAGTTGCTCGGTTATGAGTCGTAGTTCCTCCTGCTGTTGAAATATCTGACGCTGAAGTTCTGCTTGCTTCAATAAAAGGTGTTGTTGATGCGTCGGTGTTAAAATTAAACCACTGGGACTAACATAACCTGGAAGATTACAGTTTAGGGTCAATAAAAACTCCCGGTACTTCAAATAATTCGAATACATACTTGACGGCACGACACCGCTTTGAACCGGGTGGAGATGAAATGCAGTTAGCGGTAAGCTGAGAACCGGAACCGGATGAACCTGAACCAGTTGAGTGAGACTGTTAGCTTCCTGAATTAGAACCGAATTCAGAGATCGTTTGTTTTGATGTCCAATGTTAGAGTCAATGTGACTCGCCGTTTGATTCAAGTATGTTGAAACGCCAATGATGTCCGGAACTTTGTTGCAGGTTGCAGCTCCAGATTTAAATTCAAAACCTGATGACATGGAAAGAACGGACGAATCCATTATGTTTGATGGTTTAGGAAGTATCTCTCTATCTCGACTTCGAGTTCCAGAAGAGCGTTTCCGACAAACTGATCCGCATTCCGTATTTCCCTGCAGCGAAGATTAAATTTATTACGCCTTAACAACAATTCCTCATTTGCTTCCTATATAAGCGGACCACTACTTCTAAATCATCGCGTTACCGTTGACGTTGACCGAACTCGACTGGAAGATGAAGAAGCGCAGGATTTGGATCTGTGTTCTATTTTTAGTGACTTGGACAAATATGAATTTGAGTTCTTCGATGTTCCTGGAGCCTCTCCTCGCATTTCCTTCAGGACGTCTTCATAACTGCAAAAAGTAATCGGATTGATTAGAGTCTGTTGTGATTGTGACCCAATTCAAAGTTATCTGAAACAATAGTGCAGGAAGAAGCAAGACGAACCTAACGACTCGATGAATACATGCAACCAATTCGGGTTTCGAATTCCACTGATTGTGAGTAATATAAAATCGAGATTGCAACCAAATCCATTGTTGACCTTTGGTAAGAAATCGATAGTAACAGGATGTACCCTCGCCTTTCCGCATTACTGGTAAATCGTCAGGATCATAAATTTTTAAATAATTAATCATGAATGGAGTGAAAGCATGGTGACGGCAAAATTCTTAAGTTCCAATACAATATATGTAATAATTAAGTTCCAGTCATTAGGTCACACGTACAAACCTTCTTCATGACACGCAGCAACTTTCTCCAGATCCTCAGCATGGTAGTAATCGTACCCAGAAGTACCCAGCACTTCGAATGGTAAATATCCGATTATCGGAGGACCTCGATGGTCAAGAAACAAGAATTTCCATTCGAGCGAATGCCTCGAAGAAAATTCCGTATCCGAGGAAGCGACGACCGTTGACATGTCGTGGAGAAGGTCCGAGTCCAGCAGTCTCCCAGTACATATCAGCACGTGTTCTTTCGAAGAAGATTGACGCTCCTACGATTCAGAGAAATCGGTTTTATGATGGTGCTTAACACTAAAATCCGAAATTCGTCATAAACTCAGAAAGCCATTAATATTACTATAGCTTGACCTAGCGAGTTGTAATTACAAAACCATGTATTTTCAAATCACTTTCAAATCAAGGAATGATTTGGCTCTAGCAAATGAAAATCTCAAATGAAATACCTACTCTTCGCTGTGGACTTCGAGTCATCAAAATTATCAACTTCTAGTAATTGAATTTTATGCAGGATTAATCAAAGAATGAAAGGTTGAGTACCTGATGTTCATCCCCGTTCTCACTACGATTTTCACGCCGACCTACATGAAAATATATAAGCCCAACTTCAAATTCCGATATGGATGAAAAAATTGCAGAATACCGTTTCAGAATGCTGAATGTATTAAAAAACAAACTTTTGCGGGAGTGTGAAACGAGACGTTTGTAGTATCCATTGAATTTCACCAATTGATACTTGTGATCTGCTTGATGTGCTTCCAATCTGCCCAGTCGAATGTTCAACGTAACAAAGAAGTCGATTTTCTTCTTATCATTCGCTGGCTCGGTGAGAATATTGAATAATGCAGTTCTTTCGTCAGCAGGAATCAGATCATACATGGACGTGCTCATCAATTCGGACTAATTAAATTTTAGAAAAAGTTGACAGAATATATATGTTAGGATCAGAGCCCGAAAACAGCCATTGGCCGTTTTAAACGACCACTGCGGGCTGTGGTCGTTTCACAACGACCATAGCCCGAAATCCTTCCTTTCTTCGGGCTCTGGTTGTCCATTACCCGCAGTGGTCGTTTACAAATTACCACAGCCCGAATGAAGACAGATTAAGTACTTGATTTTTCGAGCTCTTGCTCATGCAAAGCACACTACAGATTACAATTATACAATTTAATTAAGTTTTACTTAACTATTTGTAACGAGAAAATATACGGCATCGGGATTTCGGGATGTAATATTTGGGCGGATGGGCTAAATGTATTTTTACATACTATGGGGTTTACTATGAGCTGCTAATTTGTAGCGGTTGATGATTATTGTTCTAGATTAGCTAGAGTGTCGAATATAGCTAGAAACTATTATGTATTACACAATTTACAATTACTTTAATATTATAAACATGTAGTGGACTGGTTTGGGTTATTCATAGCCTAATAGCATTGTAGCGCATTCATAAGGTTCCTGCATAGTTTAGAACTTTATTTTGAATAAAATATGCTTCCAAAAATATGCATATGTATGTAAATCCTGGTAGAAATTCATAATCTGTTGCCTAATCCGAATTTAATTAATCAAACCTAATATAATGTCAATATAATGTAATATAAATCCATTCAATTATAAGCTTCCCATTAAATTAAGAAACGCAGAACAAGTTCGAACATTGTAATTTTGGATGAACCTGGGCTTAAACAGTATGTAGAGTTGCTAATTCGGGCTGTGGTAATTCGCAAACGACCACTGCGGGCAATGGACAACCAGAGCCCGAAGAAAGGAAGGATTTCGGGCTATGGTCGTTTTGAAACGACCACAGCCCGCAGTGGTCGTTTAAAACGGCCAATGGCCGTTTTCGGGCTCTGATCCTAACATATATAAATATATCAAATCAAGGTATTTAACAGTTTCATAATCAGCTCACCGGCATGTGTCCAAGCAAAGTTGTGACGCTTTCTGAAATGTAAATAATGTTTCCAGATTCCGAAAGGACGAGAATGAATCCATCCATTGCCTAAAATACAATGATTGATTTTAAGTTAATTTTAAGCACTCTTCTGCAGCAATGAGAATGCTAAATTGAAGGAAAAATGATCTACCTCTAGCATCAGGTAGCAAAATTCTTCGTTAGTGAGAAAGGAACGCTGCCAATCTCCTTCCGGCTCGGCACCTTGAGCTGATGCTAAGGTTAAGTAGAAGTGATGTGATACAATTCTGAAATTCTTAGAAGAATGAGCATAAGTCAATGCGGCAATACCGGTATTGGCCCTAAGAAAGGCTATCGTAGCTTTGAGAACCGTTGACTTGTCCATTTTTCTTGAAGTGGAGACCATGGAACAAAGTTCGTTAATTAGAATGTTGAATCGATCTCGTCGTTTCTTCTCGGACAAGTTTCTTGAACGTCGTTTCGTATCGTCTCGGTCATCTCCATCTTCCGTTGTGTATCCGTCACTGGGAAATTATCAATTCCATCGTGGTGATTAAATATACATAGATATATTTATTTATCAGATCATGCACATTACTACGAGCGCAGTTTTCAATTCTCAGTGTTTATTTTTGTCCAAAGAATTTGGGAAAATAGTGAAAAACGTGTCGTAGATACGAGTAGGCACACGGCAAAGTGACCTACTCATATGCAAAAGCCTCTAGAAAGTCTATAAATGGGTTTATTACCAGATTTCGAAATTTGGTGAAGATTATTTTTTATTGGCTTGGACCGCCCTCTTTTAGTTAGCCTATGGTAAATGGTAGCCGGGTCGGTGTTTACTATTTGGGGACGGGATATCAATAAAAACCTATTGCTTCAAATACCTCATGAATTACATACAAGTCGATTTTCTTTGAGAATGCTTACCCGGAAATTCGTGAGATCGAAGACTCCGAACGCTTTGAGTTAAAATAACTCATATCCTCACCAAATAGCGGAATTGATACCGAAGAAGTTGTGTCACTTTATATTCTATATATATATGATTGAAACAGACGTGTCACTGAAAGAAGTATCAGCGGATATCAAAATTCAAAATGAAGTATCTTCCTCGTTCTCTAGCAATATTTATGTATTTTTTATGATATCTGTTATATTCGTATTTCGAATTTATTTGCAACTTGCAACTATACTCGTATATATGTCACTTAATACATATAATTTATTTTATGGTAATACGAAACATGAACATAGTATTGAGCTTATTCTGCTAGATATGAATCTGTCACTAGAAGCACTCAAACTTTCACGCATTCTGCGAAAATTCCGTGGAGTTCTTGCACCATGCACCTTGAAATAAAGTTAAAACGGATATAAATGAATTAATAATTTGCAGTAGAGTGTTTTAGTTCTACGTAGCTTGGTTGATTATGCCTACATCAGCCCCAAGAGACGACAGACGACTGAATCTGTAGTGTTCAAGCATGGAGGAGAAAGTTGTGCAGTGGGGACACGCAGAGCACAGGTACTCGAACTTTCTCTTCCTTGCGTGAAAGAGGCAACTAGTGCGTATTCCCGTTTCCCGTGTGCTGTAGAAGTAACTGGATCTTACGGGGGGACGCCAGGGGACGGTAATCTGGGTAATACATCATATCAAATCAACCATCTCTTTGATTCGTCCATCCGAGTAAAAGAAATATATGTCATATTACGTATTTAGTTCCCCCAAAGCTTCTTGCGCAGAGATTCCGTGCGGAATGTTGTTAAGACATCCGGAAAAGGTCGGTGAAAGACAAGCAAATAGCAAATGACATACAGTACACAGTACAGAACCGAATCTCTTCAATGCTAATATACCAATAATATGAGGTAATGTGAGGTAAGTTGAACGGAAAAAAATTGTAGCCTAAAAGTCTCGGTGGAGCCTGGCTCCAGTATCAGCGCAATATGGAATATGGAAAGCATGATCTCTGTTGTTAGCTAACCGCTTGTACAACTGAGAACAGGAAGATCATAGCTCTCAAGATTGCCCGGATGCCAATTGACAATGCCAATTGTAAACTATTTGTAGGGAAAAGTCAACCCACGAAACTGCGCCTCCGGGTGAAAAGCTTCTTGCAATTGCAATGTGACACGTGACATGTAACAATGTTACCAGATGGCCTGCGTGGATGACGTCCAAAAATGTCCCATGCATTTAAAATGCAACAGTTCGTAATTGAGCATTTAAACATTTCGCAATTTGCAGAAACAATTGTATAATAGAATTTCAAAATTAAAGCTGAAAGATTGAATTGTAATTAATTACGCGTAATTCCAACTTTTTTGAAGTTTTTTACCAAGCTTCGTGCTTCGTGGACAACTTACATTAAATGCAAAAGCTAACGATGTTTCCAGATTTTTTCACCCGTGCAATTCAGGATTCAGGTATTGTGATAAATGCATGTAAATGATTGCTTATTAAGGAAACATTAGCTAATTATATTTAGAGCCAATATTGGCGAAGGAGCTTATTCCAATCTTTTCGGAAACCCATACTAGCGTCTAGCTGAAGCATAAGGTCAAACCCAAATTCGTAATTAGCTAAGCTATCAATAAACTGAGCGTCCGATTCAAACCTGTGTACCCCTATGTTGGTAATAATTTGCATTTTATTAAACAACCGCCGATATGATCATTGACAAAGTAGAAGGTAGCGAACAATTATATTCGGTTCAAATATAGCGTAGCAGAGTATGCTATTCCGTGTAATTTAACAGTCAGAATTTATGTAAGAAGCACTCTCCAGTAGTAGTGGCCAAATGATACCAACATACCAACCACCACTGGCCAACTCTTAACTTAAACATTTGGTAATAAACAGCGAGTTTTGTCAACATTATACATTGAATAAATTTCAAATTATGAATTTATATTGTAGACTCCAGGAGGATTCTGACTTACGAAGTGTATAAGGTTTGATTTAGTATGCTATCACGATAGATCATGACAGCATATCACGGAATAGGAGTTGAGTTGACATTATTAATTAGAATCTTCTCATCGGAGCCAATTCACCACCGCCACCGCCCGCTAGGCCAGCCTTCTCACGGCACCGCATTATAATAGCACGCAGCATGAACTGCTTCCGGGCAAGAGCTCGAATTTGTTTTTGAAACTGTTCTAAATCCATTTTACCACTACGAAATGCCTCTCCTAAGTAGTAGATTGTATCTTCCACAGCCGCTTCCTCAGCATATGCGTTCACGATTCTGAAATCAAGACAAAACGGTACAGAAATTGCAACAAATGCGTATGACCAGCACCTGAGAGTCAGACAGTCGGTAATCTAGTACGTGCTGGTATGACGTATACATACATAGTTTCTGCAACTCGAGTTATGGGTTGAATATACATATGTACATACGCTATCTGACTAATGGAATTCAATTTGAAGATCTATTTGTCATCGCTTATGATTAGCTTATGATTATATTATGATTGATTGTAAAAGGGATTCGTATTTTCATTAACCGAACTTCAGCCATTTCTGCTCAACGGATTGTTTTATGTATGCTTAATAGCAGAATCGGTCTTTGCTAAGTTACGCCTGCATTTCTCCCCAAATACTTTCATCAGAAAACGAATGTCTCCATTTCCATTATCTTATCATATCACGAATCGAAAGATCCTATTTTCATTTAAACGTGGTTCGTTCGCTTTGATATCATATAAAATTCTTACTGTCTGTAAAGTGGCGTAGGAGCTTGAATTGCATCATCAATCCGATCTACTTTCTCCTCAACTTCCAGTTTCCCAATCTTTTCTGTTAGCTCGTTAATTTCCCTAGTGGACATGTCGATAATCGTCTGTTGCAAGGAAGCCTTTTCGTCCGTGAGGCTTCGCATCATCCCTTCCAGCTTTGCTTTCCCGGTATTTAGTTTATCTCCAGTCTAGAAAAAATATAGATCATGTCAACAGCAATTCAATTATGAACGTGGCTTAAGTGGGGTTCAATTCAAGTTGAATATCCCAACCAAAAAATTAGGAAATAGAATTTAAAAATAATTCACCAATACCAACTGTGATTCTACTTCTACAAGTACAGGTACCGGTACCAGATCTTTCGTTCACTCAGCTTGACTGAGATTAAAATACCCGAAGTTACTAGCTTTAGTATCGGTGTACCTTCATTTCAATTGCTGTTGTGAAGTAAATATCTTCTAATCGTCGCTTGAGTTTCTCCTCCGCTGCACTGAGCAAACTGAGTCTAACATTGAACGCTGGGAGCGGTTCCAAATGTTGTTGCGGCGGGGACTGGACGCCAGGCATGGGCATATTTGGCATCGGTGGATAGGGAGTTGAGTAGCTCTGAGTAGGATAAGGCACATATGAGTTCGCAGCCGGTTGTGGCGGTGGTTGTTGAACGGGTGTGGACACCGCATAGACTGGAGGCTGTTCTTGAAATGTACATATTAGGACTTGAACTAAACCAAGTAAATCTGAGGTACTCTGCACAGAAAATAGGAAAGTAGTCACAATTAGAATTTAAAGATATTTACATTCTGTAATAATATTGTTCGACTAGATGAGGAGAGTTGACTCACATATTTCCAATCATGGAGGTATGGCAAGTAGACTTTTCCAGTGTAGTCCACATGACGAGAAACCTTGACTCTCATATTTACTGTTGGCTTAACGAAAACCATGGGTGCATTGTACGGATGTGTGTCAAGTAACCAGATCATTATCGGAATGTGGTATATATTCCCTATACAGAAGGTACAATTCATAGTAGAAATTGATGTCTGATGGCAATGCAAGGCAGCAATGTTTCAAATAAAATTGAACAGTGACGTACCTTTGTAGTTGATCGGAATTGTCCCAATTAATGCCAGCAAATTCTTCGTCGACCCATTGTTAAATACTAAATGAGAAAGGCGGAGACCAAATATTGAACAGGAGTAAGTATATAAAGCAGTGTCAAATAACTCTAAACATAACGTATACAAAATATTCTTACCAAAAGGTTCAGCGGACGGTTTCAGTCCTTGGAACATACCAATGAGTTCCAGGACGTCTTTCCGGGTTTTTTCAGCATCACGGTACTTAAATCACAAAAATAGTTGTCAGTATTACATTCAATAGCTTAGCATGATGGGAATGAATGGGATTGTACCACAAAAACATTGTTTTGGTTTATGAAACCGTAAGCAATTGGTACTCAAAGCAAATTAAAGTAGAATAAGTAGTACTAAGTACAAAGCAACAGAAATGTAAATGGAGATATATATTTACCTGAGCATCTCTCAGAGTATTCCTAATAAACTGAATGTCCATACTTGTCGTGTTCCTTTTATTCTGGAATCCTCTCTGATTTGTTGATTCGCCACCCTGGTTTATAGAAATGAGACTTAGCACTAGCAGTTAACCATTTTGAATTCAACCCATTATTGTCAGTCTATGAATCAGGAGTCAAGGGAAGTGCGTATTCATAGCCAATAACCAGAACCTGTCTTCCCCACTCCCACTCCCACCCTCAGACTACACCGAAGTAATATAAAATTAGATCAACTATAATTGTAGTATGTAATGCCTTGAATTGTCCATGTGAATATAAAAGATCAAGAGTCAAGGAAACCCAGCCAGGATTCACACGTCACAGGCAAACACGCCTTTCTTTGTCATTGTCAATTGCGGCAAAAAGCTAGGGAGAGGGCAAGGGATCATTCGAAATATCGAATGAATAATGAATATTCATTATTACATACTAGCTGACCTATTTGCCAGTGATAGTATCACTGATCTGCTCTTGTGTCATGTGTTTCATTCAATTTGCCGAACGCGTAATTTGGGGAAAGGGGCTTTTTAGCTACCCTGTGTATCTAATTGGGTCCCATTAGTAACCGCGACATTAAAAACCGCAACAGTCAAAACCGCGACATAAAAACAGCGACATAATAACCGCGACATCAAAACAGCGACATGAAAACCGCGACATAATTACCGCGACATTAAAAACCGCGACAGAAAAATCGCGACATTAAATACCGCAACATGAAGTAAACCTGCAATAGATTATTGTAACAACGCAGAATCTATCTTTCAAGGTATTCTTACATGGGTTGTCCCATTATAAATGTACCGTTTTAATATAAGTTTTAGTCTAAAATTTTCAGCATAGACAGGCATGACTTA
>JAQFYU010002441.1:0-11898 GCA_034694905.1 Ceratophysella granulata
AATTTGGAGGTCAAAGAGTGACCTAGGAATTTTTTTACTATTTTTCCCGTGTTCCCCGTAGTCGATTTAGTCTAAAAACTTGACAATTTTTTTTGGCGTATTCCGCACGCCCGGCTACGCCTAAAGGTGGACAAGACCCTTAAGAGCGTGTGGTGTGGGTCAGAATAACGTATTTACGCACGTGCATTAAGATCATGTTTACTAGCAGACCCACAATTCACTGCTCAGCTCTCAATCTTCATAGACGTTAACGGCCTTTTTTAAGGCGTTAAGCGGTGATAGCATTTTAAAGTTTTACAACGCACTTCATTAGCAGTGCCTGAGGAAATTCTGAGGATGGCCCGATACTGTGATGCTTCTGCCCGGGACATCATGGCTGTAACCCAGAAGTATTGGATCTTGTTTTCATACTCACGGAGAAACTGAAACTCCTTCCCATCTTGAATAATGAAATAGGGCTGCCATCTTAAGCTTCGAGCTTCATCTGCTTAAAAATGCATTAAGTCACATTTTTGAAGCATTGATCTAACGAAAATTTTTGACTTGAACGTTAAACGGCATTTTGCTTACCCAAGAACTCCGGAATGCAAATGCGGATAGGATTGCGTCGACTGGAGCCTGAAACTCGACTGTTTGTATTTGTATAGTAAAGAGCTGGATGAACTTCGCGAAAATGAGCGAAGTAGTCGTGGAACGGGATCAGTTTTCCTTTGCAAACATTCTGAATGTAGCTCCAGCAAGGAATTGGTCTAGATTGAAAGGAAGAAGTGAATGAAGGCAGAGATGTGACAAGTGATGGACTGACTCATCACTAAATATCTAATATTAACACTCCACTATTGTTCATTTCATTTCTTTAAGCCTTCGCACTGATTTTAGTCTCGATTGTGTAGTTTGCTGCTGTGACTAAATAAATGTGTCTGTCCGGACGCGTGACAGACAGCGGACAGATTTCTACAAGGAGAATGTGATGGAAGGAAGGGTTCATTTTTATGATTTATTGTTTACATAGGCTAAATTTAATTACATTACAACTCGTAAACAGCAGTTCTGTACAGCACTCTGCACCTCTTGTCACATTACGAGCCTTTCTTTAACTCACAGAACCCGTTCTGCGTTGACCTGCCACGGCTGTCTGTTCGTCCCTGGTTTCGACCTCAAAATATCCTTAGATAAGGCACATCGGTAGTAATTCTCTAATACAAATTAGCCGCAGCTCCCTTCTTTCATTTTTTCAAGTTCAAAGCCACGCGTAAGCTTTAAACGGGCATTGCAATTTCCAATGAATGAATTTAACTGGAACTTTCACCCTATCTATGCAGTTAAACGTGTTAACACACCAGCCCATCATTCAGTATAGAAATGGTGAAAAAAATTAACCCTTTAAGGAAGGCGTGTTGTGTCGTGTTTTAAACTTTTAAAAATATTTTTTTTTAGTAAATGCAATTGAGCATGTGATGGAATGCGGTCCCACAGTAAAATACGAGAGCCTTCCCAAAAAATTACTGAATTTGCAGAAAGTCTTGAAAGTTTCAAAACAGGTGAACCATTTATAAATAATTTTGGGCAATTTGCAAAATTTGTGTAATTTATGCATCTTATTTCCTCAAATGACAAGGTTTCAATGAAAAAAGGAACTAGCGACAACTAATTTTTTTGCTTTTTGCAAAATCTTGACTTAAAAACAATTCGTTGACCAGCAAATTAATTTTTTTTATTACCTTGATTTAAAAATTTAAAAAGTATGTGTGATAAACACTGATAAAGAGCAAATGTTAACTATAAACGAATTATTTAATATCGTGTCACTAGTGCGGCGTTCTGCTATTGCTTTTTTACATTCAGCTTAACTTTATATATTTCTTGTTGCTGTACGGATCGAGCTGAATACAACACCGTCAACACTGCAATAAAAATAAGAATTAGCCCAAACTTACTTAAATTCACAAATCTGCATATGCCCCTCCAGTTGATGGAACTTGAAGACTTCCGGACAGGGAATATTTCGGCATTTGACTCGAAGCAGTTCTGTAAGGGCTTCAATAGCAAAATTCCTTTCGGCGGTTAACTCTTCGTAGCAAACCATGCAGCGCTCAATCGTTTTCCTACACAAGCCGCAGACGATATGTCCCTGGACACAGTTGTTGATCGGTGGAACAGCAATTTTATAGCAAATCTGACACTCGAGTCTTTGAAGCACATCTTGCTGGAACGTGGACGGGATTACCAGGCTGTTGTGATTGAAACAAAATGAAATTCCAATATTTGAATCATTTTTAAAACAATGCCAGATGCTCTTGGAAATTCGTACGATTTGTATTTACATTTGCTTGCAATACCTGGAATTTCTGGAAGGGCTTCCACTTGCACCAGACATTGTGGAATCTATTCCGGGTTAAAATAACGTCGAGCTGGAAGGGGAGGTTGAATACGACTGGAGCTGGCTTCTCAGAGTTCTTTATTAATATCAGGGTTCTTGTGATTTACTTTTTCAGATTAAGTATGGAGAAGAAGGTACAAAGTCAAATTAGGACTGTTTAAACCGTTTCATGCTTCAAATGAGTGTTTCGCCTATTATGTTCAGGAAAATGTACCTCAACGCGAAACTCTAGTTTACTTCTGATCAATTAAAAGAAATCCCAAATATATCTAAAATCCGCTGGGGTTTGAATTGAGGGTTATATTTCTGAGTGAACTTAGATTGGTGAGACTTTTGTGCGTATAATCCGTACAACTCGACCAACGACGACGATACCACGATCCACACGATCCTTAACATAAATACATAAGTACATTGGAAATTTATGGGTCGTCTGAAACAGATTACATTACTTATCTCTATTATTACCTACATAGAATTAATTTGTCAAAGCCCGTCGACCTTTCCTTCAAGTCAACGTTTCTCAGTTTCTAATCTCGACTTCAACTGCGGATGTCCCTATCTGTTCCTATGTAAATTCAAATTCAAGCTTAAGTTTGCAATTCTAATACATTTACAGTGTACATTACGAATGAATGTGCAGTTGAACCTGACGTTTCGGGTTAAAAATAGCTTCTGTTTTGCTACGATCTTCCCAACTACAACGAATTGGAAAATTCAGTGAAAATATATTATTTACTCGATGAATTATGCGAATTTTTATTTTCATAGAAATGTTCTTATGAAAATTCTTGAATATAGTTGAACTTAGTGTTTTTTTAAGAATGGAGAATTAGTATTCAGTATTTTTTATCAATCATTTTCAGTTTATTTTAATGTGACTTTAGACCAGTCAGTTCGTTTTAATTTTTTTAATTGCACAAGTTTTTTTCTTTCAGAATTTATAATGTAATTTTTTGAATGATTTTGAACAAAAGAACTTGCAAATATAATGTATTTGTGATTTTTTTAGCTATTGTCACATTCCAACATCATAGCAAGATTGGAAAGTGGAAGTAGCAATGCAGTAGCCAAAAAATATTTATCAAAGCATCATCTCCAGATGAAAAAGTGCATTTCGGCGTTATGAGCTTCAATTTATTTAAATTAAACTACGATATAGCCATAATACTAAAGAAAAATTATCACACGCAAGTTTACTCAACGGATTCAAGCGTTTTTTTTACCCGTGTAGGGGGATTTTCCGCACAAGTGGAATACTAAAATCTTTCCATTACTTAAATAGAATTTAGTGAAATGAGATGGAGAAAGGTGCACGGGAGAAAGTTCCTGTCCTCTTCATTTACTATTTCGTAATCAGATATGTGTGTTTTGAAAATAGCGTATTTTAATACGTAATTAACTATATAAAATTTTCAACAGAAATGCTTTTTAGAGAATTGTGTGATATTTTTAATTTTGGTTTATATTATTGTAAGTATTTAAATCCCAAAGTATTAATTAACTATTTTTCTACATGTCGGCATAATTTCGAATTTTAACCACCTGCTTATATACCACCACGCTTTATTTGAGCCCAATCATCAGATGCTTTTTTCTTTGAGCTTTTCGAGTTGCTAATGAGACGGTAGAGCTCCACTGGTGAGAAGACGAGTAACTAGGCTGAAATCGGTTTCTGGTCCCAATCTTAGGTGGTGGTGCGGAGCAAGTGCTATTTTCGGCCCACGAAGCCGACTCGTAAATCCATCTGAGGCTTTTAGGATTACAGATAGCTTGCCCTGCGCATCCAAATCTTAATCCATGCAAAAATTAGGATCCAAATCCATGTGCGGAATTGAGGAACCCGGTAGTCAGACTCAGTGGGTTTCTTCTTCCGCAAGTGCTATGGTCTAAATTTGAATGTACAATGGATACAAATACATACAACGTCTTTCTTCAAGTGTTATTCGCTCGATTTAATGATATGTTAATTTACAAAGACAAAATGGTATCAATTAGCAAATACAATCCAATTTTAATCCAAAATTATGTCTGATTTGCGGTTTAAACCTCTTGGAAACAATTTACGATAATGAATATGGTCATACGTAATGAAAATGCTTTCACCGTTTGAAGTGCAGAGGGTTTTACAAAGTACCGAAGCGGCATATTTTGTATCGAGGAATCAAGTCATCCCTCTGACCTCTGACTCAAGTTCCTGTGAGCATTTCTTCTGTGCTCCTTGGGTACCAGACCCACAAGACAAGTCGTTAGTTGGTGTGAGAGGGCGTTGATGGGCCTCGGCTCGAGCCGGCCTGTTGTCCCTGAAGCCAAGAATAAAGAAGCGTGGCCTTTCTTCTGACTTATTTATAGACCCTGTCCGTACATCTCCGCCCAAAAGCATCTTTGAACAGCCGCCGCGGACCCAGAATCCTCTTTCAGACAGTTCAGATCATGGTCCTCAACTAATTCTTGAGTAATCTACGAAAACTTTGAAAAATTACTTATTTTATTATATATAAACACACATGATTCCGATAATGATTCCGTTCAGTTTAAAAAATCTGAACTGAAAAGCTATAGGCAGTTTCAACCTGGAATATTTGGAAACAGTTACCAGTGACCATTGACCATTGAAAAGGTTGGAAGAAATTGGTCGCATGGTTTAGTAGCATTGGGATTTGACTGCAACATCATGATTCAAAGCAATGTCTCAATCTCAAATATTTTTTTTTAAATCACCATATTTTCTAAAAATTGTTTTGCAGCTGATTCTGGAGGGGGTATGGCTCATGTGCTGAGTCAGTACAGAGCCCGACACTCACTATACCAAACCAATGTTTATTTTTAAAGACACGGGAGCTATTTCGGACCATTTCGGCTGTTTCCCTCTCGCCTTGTTCCAACATCCTTGGCCAAACGCTTTGTTTTTCATTATGACGACGACAAACTTTCTTAATAGGAAGTCGAACTCGAGCCTGATCTCGTTCAAACTCATCTTTGACATCAATAACTCACTTACCGCAATTTCATATGTATGCAGCCTAGATTAATTGATCCGATTTCGATTTATTGGCTACAAGTTCAGCTCAGCTCAAGCTTCCGGTTAAATGCCTTACGACAAATAAATTTTAGAGTATGAAATACGGCAAGTTTTCGGTAGTTAATTTTCTAGAACGCTTTGCCGAGTGACTGTTTTGCAGCGTTTTTGACTACACCATCGACTGCACGCCTATTAGAATTTAATACGTTTGTAGTTGCCAAGTTTGTATTTGTCAAATACATTGCTCTGGTGGAATAAGAAAGATAGATACGGTTATTTCCGGTCAATTTATAATTCCCAAAGTTAAATTTTTATCAATTTCGCTCCTTCAAGAATCTACGTACAAAATTTTCTATCGTTGTCAATTGCTATTTAAATCGGTAAAAAATTGACTAAGAACCTATTGAGACCAAGTTATAATCTGGTTCAAAAAATCAATATTAAAACAATTGACATTCGGCTAATAAGCAACCAACCAAATTCCATTTGTATCTTGTAGATTCGAACATATACTTTTGAATAAATACCACGATATATTTGAATTAGCCAATTACATTTTTTGATCTTCCATTCTTTCACCTAGCGACCAAAATCGGCGACGAAGCTCTTGCAAAATTTTTCTTTTTATTTGTTAAGAATTTATTGAATTTATTAAAATTCCATTTACGTGACAAGCCTATGATTATGAATCAATACTTTACTTTAGCTGTGAAAATGTAAATTTTAATCAAAGGAAATTCACAAACTTGAGGATGAATAAATTTGATGACTTCTAGCCGTGGACTGTTGTCAAAGCAAATCAGAGCAACAGGTGTTTAGATGAAAATTGTAGTTTTCTGTATTTGAGACGTATTCGTGTGTAAAACACATAACGTTCGTTCTGAAATAATTGCACTCATAATCAAAATCATGCATTGTGCATTGTGTTGATCTAATTCGTAATTACATTAAGCCAACGATGTGATGCGATGTGGATAGCTGAAGACGTAGCTATTCTGAGCAAAACTTAATTAACATAGGCCAAGCGACACAATCCCGTCTTCCGTCACATATTGACAGGTTGGATGAACCTTTGCTTCTCTCACCTGAGCGATATTACCCGTTTTTCATGGGAAGCTGCCTCTTCTCTGTGAAGATGGTGAGCAGGAAGCTTGGAAGAACAGAACCCGCGTGTCTGTAGCAAAGTCAGGTTAGCGTTGGAATTTATGAGCACTCAGGCTGAAGCAGAAGAGAAGCAGCATCTTCTCGAGCCGGGAAATGCAGAGTGACTCAAAGGAAATTGGCAAAACCCGGGAATGTCTCAGAGACATGCCAGAGCTCTGTGAAAATGTACAGGGCGAGTCAGGGAGTTAACTTTAGAAAGCTAGAATTCCTGATAACAACTTTGCGGACGGGCTTGCGGTAAAATATCCAGCATCCAGGTTTGAGTAACCCTGTACAACTGGTACTACTGGGACTAAACTGGGATCCACGAACCACCCTGTCCGCCTATTCGGGTACGAGGGAGCTGGGTAGACTGATCTGGCTAAGCATGGCTAAGTAGTGAGTGAATGGGAAGTGGCTGAAGAACCCAAACTCCCCGTCGAGTTAAAATTAGGTTTTTGTCTCAATCCGAGTCTCGGGGCGGGCCAAAGTGTGTGCGGAAGGCAGGAGCAGAAACAGTTACTTGTGGACACTCGGCCTGCAGCCATATCATGGGACAGAGCCTGACACCCGAACACCTCAAACCCAGCCGACACGAGTGCTTTTCTTCCCGACTGACATAACCTGCGGAAGAACAATGACCTAAGATTCCCAGATAAGGAATTAAATGCGGGCTGCCCAGGTCAACGTTACTCCCCACACTCTTCGGAAATCCTTGTGATTTGACCTGGTCCTTCACCTCGATCCTCTCCTATCTGACTTGATCATATCTTCAAATCATCAGTGCGAGTGGTGAGTCCGTCCAGCATCAAGAATCAACTCAGAAGTTATAGTGGAAGTGGACATTGGACATGCGTTCAGCTGGAAGCAGCACACTCGGAATTCCACCACAGCAAAGTGCAATTCCGAAGCCTTTTTCGACTCTTCATTCGACTAACTTCTGATTTTACTCTTTTGACACACTGACCTAAACACCTGGCAGGCTTTTACCAAGGCCCAATTTGTACGGATATGTCAATTCGTGGAATTTGTTCTTTCACCTGACTTTCGTAAATCGTGATTTGCTACTTTAACGTGACAAAGCAGACCATTCTACAGTCCGCATTTCCGAGTGATTCGAATGTACAAAGCGATCTTCCAGAAACTGTAGTGCTTGGACGATATGGAAGGCCCTGCACCTGGACGACGCGGACGACGATCGTCCAGTCGTTCTCCATCCCTCACGCGTCGTCCATCATTAAGGGAGAAAAGCGGAAGCGGGATAAGCAAGGGGAAGAAGAAAGTGGGAAGCGGGAAGAAGGAGCGTTGGCTTCTGACGCGGAAGACATGGCGCTACATGACGGACGCCGTGGGAAATCTCCTTCCTGAACATCATCGATCTGCCGCAGGTCCTTCCACCACAAGTTCTCCCGAACCTCTAGCGCCACCAGCACCAGCGGCAATGGGCGTCGTGCCTTGTGGACATGGGACTGGGACAATTCTGGCGGGTTCAGGAGCAGCTTACGACGGAAGAAAGCGTCAGAGCATTGCTCGTGCAAGTATTTGTTCTGGCAGCGGAACTGGCTACGCTTCCACACCGCCAGATGACATCCCAGGACTCGAAATGGAGTTTGCTGCAGTTTGTACCAAAGAACGGAAGTTTTTGCTCTGGACGAGAACACGAGCTAAAGGCCTATCAGGTCCAGCACTTCGGGAACTGAAAGAGAAGCAGAAAAAGGGATTAAGTGAATTTGGACCGGACATGGACGATGACTATGACGAGTACGAGGAAGAACCCGAGGAACGGGTCAGAGTTCGAGAACGACGTCGGAAGTCTTCTGCCGCCTCTTCCATAGTTTCCATGGTCAGTGGCGGCTTGGCTTTCTTCCGTCCTTTCTCTCAGTCTCAGGCTGTGACGACACATTCCGTGCCAGGGTCAGGTGATTCTTTCTACTTCGTGACGACAGAAGGCGTGTCCAGGCACTTTCGGAGTACAGGGATTCAAACGGAGCCTTTCCCAGAAGAAATCCTGATTCGACTTCGTCTCAAATCCGTTCAGGAAGAAAAGCTTCTTCAGCGACAAGAAGAGGAACTACGAAGAAGTCAGCAGCTTCAGTTGGAACAACCAGAAACCCAACCACCGCAAACTAGGTCACCGCCACCGCCACTTGAGACGCCGCAAGTGAGTCCGCCGCTTCAAACGGAGGAGAGTTTGAGTCCACCTCCGGGAGAAGCGTGTGGCCAGACGGAACCGGACAAGAAGTCCGAGGAATCCGGCTACTCTTCGTCCATCAGTGACACGGTCATGCGCTACCTTCGCATGGCACGGAAGAACTCCAAGGCGGACACGAAGGAAGCTATTGACAGGTTCAAAACGGTCAATTACGACCGTTCCCTTCGTTATATTAAATCCAAGAACGTAACTTTGGAAGAAGCTTTGGAACATGAGAAGAATAAAGCGCTTCAGAAGGAAGCGGCGGAACAGGCTGCGGCGGCTCCACCCCAGACGACACCTCTCAATCCATCCACTCCAACCCCAAAACCAGGCCCTAGCGCACCTCCCACCTCAACACCAACAACAACTTCCGACTCCAAGGCAACTTCACCACCACCCGTCAAAACTGGAAAAGCAGCCAAGACGACCAAGGCTCCAGTCAAAGTGAAAACGGCTGGAAAGAAAACCAAGGCTTCCACCACACCCACCGCTGTCTCTCAACCAATGTCCATTCCAGGAGCAGTTCAAGACACAAGTCCAACACCAGCTGACCCAATCAGCAGCCCAGGTAGTCCGACTGAAGAGCCGCCACTGAGTCCCACATCACCCACGTTTTCTTCCAGTGTTTCCTCAACAACTTCGGCCACGCTCATCTTGGGTAAGGAGGAAGGAGACAAATCTGTTCAAACAACATCTGGAGCTGAAACGGAGAAGCCAGGTCCCGCCCCTCGGAAGGATTCGGACAAATCACGTGTAGTCCCTCCAGCTCAAGACCCTCGAGCCTCCATTGGCGTCCAGGCCGGAGAATCCCTCATTCGATTCCTCCGCTACTTTAACCCACGACGGAAGTTGAGTGACTTTTCTTCCACCTCCGAGTCACCTGCTGAACTCACCAGTCCACGCTATTCAATCGGCACGGGAAGTGACACGTCTGACCTTTATGTCCTCATGCACCAACAGCAAGAACGGGAACGAGAACTCTATGGCTTTGGATCCACAGCTGCTCAAACGACGACGAGTGGGAGCACAGGTCGTTCGAGTCTCGTGGAACTCTATTCAGGAGAGTACGACGACGTATTTGGGGGTGGAGAACGGGATTCGGCCAGGTCGTCCATGTCAATGTCTGCATCGATGACGGGGTCACAGGGTGGGCAGGGAACTCTACTCTGCAAGTCCACGAGTGCACAAATCATTCGAACTTGCGGTTCTTCCACTTCCGTCTCCGGCTCGTCCACCTACAGTCACGTGCCTCATCACCATCCCACCCACCTCGGTTTGGGCTTCTCAACTGCCGTCCCAAGAGCCTCTGCATCCACGCCGACCACGCCCACCGCCTCTCCAGGCTATTCCAAGAGCCTTCTCAAGGGATCCGCCTCCACGTCCTCCTTCCCACGCCCACCCACCGCCACATCCCCTTCCCTCACATCCACTGCTTCCAGTTTCTTCAGCCACCTCCGACCAGGAAGTCGTAGTGGAGTCTCGGGTGCTGGTGGCTCCTATCCCACCCCCACTTTTGCAGATAGCTTCTCGAATCTAATTAGCCGGCGCGGGGCTTCGAGTTTAAGCAAGAAGGGACAGGGTACTCATCCTAGTGTTAGCTTCCAGGGGAGTTTGGTGACACACAAGGGCGGGACGGGTTCGGAAGGGTCAGATTCCGCCTACGCTAACCCCTCATCTTCTTCTCCTTGTGTAGTCATGCAAAAATCGAAGTCCACTTCTTCGGTGCTTCATCATGGCGGCGGGGAGAAGCGTGGATCGACTTCCTCCACGTCGGCCGGACTTGGAATGGGTGGGAGCTCTGGTGGGGCTGGGAGTCGACTCATGTCAAAAACACGGATTTTCAAGAGTCGATCCAAAAGTCAGTCAAGGCTGGGCGGGGGCACGACCTGCACTTGGACACCTCAGGTGAGTCACTCGTCTATCTATTCCCTTCCCAACACACATTCCGTATCACCTGGTCATATTATATAAGACAAAATGAATTTGATAATATAACCGTTGATAAACTGCCGATCAACGATTGAAGTTTCTTTGATGACGTGTGAATACGTCTTCTTTCGCGTCAAATGTAACCTTATAACTGTTTTAGGGTAAGTGCAAGTGGACTAGTGTAACGGGCCAACAAGTGACGCTCGATCCAACCTCAGCCCTCACCTTGTCCGAAGTGGAACGAGTGACATTACAGAAAGTGGCTTTAGCCAAACTCCAGGCACTCAATTTGGGTGTTGAAGTGAAAATTCCGCGTGGTAAGACCTCATTTTCTCAACTTTCAACAATGCACAATGTACGCAGCATTATTGAGATCAAAATCCTAGCGTAAACTTGCCAAAACAGCCCAGGCTTACGACGAACCACGTGACGCGTGACCGTGAGGCTGAACACTGATCATCGCATGTGGAATCAATGGTTTTCATGTGTTTAGTTGTTGCATGAGGAAAACACTTTTAGCTTTTTAGAGGAAAAAAGTCATAAAAGTGTTTGAAAAATAGTTTTAAGTGCCCATAAAAGCCTGCTGCTTGTCTAAAACCTCAACCAAAGCCTCATAAGGAATCCTAATGAGAAAATACGTTGCAGAATGGCGTCCTTCGCCTCAATTCCCAATCTGTCTCCATTATGCCAGGCACGACCTCTCGAGTTACGCCTTCTAAGGGGCCAATGGCCGACACAGCGCGTCAAACGTTCACAGAGTATCAACATTTTCACATCAATCAAATACAACCTGTCTTATTTGAGCTGGTTGGGCGCTAAAATGATCATCAGGCAGGAGCAGGAGTATTGCATGATCAATGATCATTGCATTGTCTCGAAAATAACCAAACTAATTAAAACGCTTCCACATGCATAACTTCATCAATACTAAAATATTAAAACAACAGCGGATGGATCGCCAGAGCCAACGGACGAGACGCCAGAAGAAGGGAAGACTCCGGCGGAAAAGAAAGTACGTACCGTGACCAGTGACCATCTTCAACCCCCCCCCCCCCAAACGCTTTATTAGAAATGCATGGAACTGTTTCAAGTAGATATGTTAGGATCAGAGCCCGAAAACGGGCATTGGCCGTTTAAAACGACCACTGCGGGATTTGGTCGTTTCAAAACGACCATAGCCCGAAATCCTTCCTTTCTTCGGGCTCTGGCCGTCCACTGCCCGCAGTGGTC
>JAQFYU010002442.1:0-11895 GCA_034694905.1 Ceratophysella granulata
GCAGCAGAATCCAAATGCTGGGATATGGTAGGGAACCTAAAGTCCTCACTGTTTACCCAAACCAGATATATACCTCCGGGTTGTGCTATTGAAGCTAAATTAACAAGAAGCCCACCAGAATTTTGCCTTCAAAGTAGCACAGGAGATAAAACAACAAGGAGCGGGGTAAATTATCAATTTGCTATTGAATGGACCGGAGACTGAGCAACATCTGAATATAAAAAAATTGAACATTAGAATACTCATACAAAAATGACATTACGATTCTAACTGTGAATCAAACTCATTTGTTGGTTTGGATGGCCGAGATGAAAAAGAGGAGGGCGAAGAGTCGTAGTCGTTATGTCGAATACAACCGATTCAGAAACTAAAATAAAGTTGAACTTTGAATTAATATCATTACATATGCAACCAGAATGAATTCGACATAAGATTTAAGTTTAGTTTCGTGCTCACCAGTTGTTCCATATGTACGAGTGGGCGAGGCAGTCAAAGATGGAGGTTTGGCAGTTGTCGAGTAGCGAGTGACAGTGTTTGGGAATTGAACGGGACCTGAAATTGAATGTCATATTTAAACGGCACGAAAATCATTAAATTCGACAAACGATTTTAAGTTGAGTTTCGTGCTCACCAGCTGTTCCATATGTACGAGTGGGCGAGGCAGTCACAGATGGAGGTTTGACAGTTGTCGGGTAGCGAGTGACAGAAGTAGAAAATTGGACCAGATCTGCAAATAGCAGAAACGAAGGAAATGTATACAGTATAAGATAGTAATATCTTATGAATATTTCACATACACAAATACACATTATATGAAGATGCTATATATAGAATATTGACAATATAAAGATTTAATGCAAATATCGACTGACAGAGCGACAGAGCGGGAGCAATATGTAAAAATGGAAAGCTTTAGCCCCGACGAATCGACTTTGGTGAAATTTAGCCGAACTTGGAAATCAGATTTGAAGATGAGAAATGGGTGAGCACGGAGCACATGAAAAGTGTCAAACATATGCAGCCGAAATGTATTTTGTGTCCGCAATTAAATTGAAAAATAATCGTTATGAAAATTTTTTCGTATGTAAACCAAAGTACGAGCATACTGTATATAAAAATTGTTTTAAGATCAGAATAAAGTGGGAAAATAGAACAGAAGGACCTTATACGCACAGGCGTTCAATTTGTATACAAATCGAATTTTTAAACCAGGAGTAATTTTGGGGACGCACTTCAGACCTGATTTATTACGAACGAACTTGCAGTTGGCAGATATGCATCTGCCACAGTTCCAGTTCTCATGACAACACTCGACGCACAGCAGGTAAACAGATAAAACAAATATCAATTTAAATAAGTGCATTTTGGAAGACATTTATATTGGCATAGGCGTTTCGCTGATCTCTTCGAAATGGGAAAGGATACTGAGACTGGGATTGGACGCAGGTTGAAAAAATTGAAATGTAGAGTGACTCATCGAGGATCACGGAGATCAAAATGTTGACTCCATCGAACCCACATCCTGCAAAGGAATAGCGTCAGCATAATTGGCGTCGCCTGAGATTTGAGGACTCGTGCGACCTCGAAACTTCTTGTATTGACTCCAACCAAAGAAGGCAAATACTGCTACTCAAATTACACAGCCTTAAGTAAACAATGTAATGTAGTTACTGCAAAAGTCACGGGCGTACTTACTATACGATACACGAGTTTCAGTACATACATATTACAATTACCACCGTCCACACATTTCAAGGAGTTTCATCTAATAATGGACTGTTGTATGGACTGATGGTTGTTGTATTATTCTGTGGGCATAGGTGACCCGGATAGTAGTACTCGTCGTACTAACCCGGTACTTTATGGCCGGACTCTACACAAGTTGATGCGCCAGCATCGCTTGCATAAAAATCGCAGAGCTTGGTCAAGCGATCAACACATGACAAAGATAAAATACAATCTAAAATAAGAAAAAATATAACATTATTTGTGATTTGTAAATCTGAGCCGTGAAATCAAATAGCACTGTAGCAGTAAGTTACATACCCATATTTGTTGAACCACTGCCTCAAAGATTAGAACGGGAATGTGTCAGACGTAGAGAAAGATTCGATTGGAATGAGACTATGACCTTGAAAGACAAACGGACTTAATGGGTGATCCGTGCCCGTGACTAAATCCACAGATTTATTGTCAACGAGAGGGAGCAGAAGATCTGTGAGATGGTTCCTGAAGTGAAAGAATGAACACTCCCATCTTGGTTTTTTGCCGCTCTTTTATAGACGACCGAAAAAGCAGGGCAGGGTTTATACCCAAATAGCTTTTTTTGTCCATTTAATAAAAAGCCTTTTAAGTCGAGAGTAGACTCTAGCTTACTTGTTTTAACTTGGATTTGCTTTATTAAAAGTCCCAATGTAACAGAAATGAAATTTACCGTGTTATGTGTATATGGGTCTTACTCCGTGTCAGAGTCGCTGCTGGCCAAGTCAAACAACATGCTGTCGCTGTCGGAATGGCAAGGCTCAGGAAGGTTTAGGTGTCTTCCAAAACACCGCTGACTCCTTTTAATGGCGGAACTTTTCCTTCTTCGGAAACCCGTACATACGGATCTAGATAACGTATCCGTTCAACCACTGCGTGACACGGCAGGCACTGCGCTTCTTGCACAGATGAGGCTCCATGTCGTTGACATCCGCTAGGGTTCGTGGTTCGTTGCAATGCATCATGATCGCAATTGGAATCTAGAACGACTCTAGCTGGTACATTAGTAGCTACATTCTTTTATTGTATCATTACATTGTAAAGTAAATATTGTACGCCGCTTGTTTGTCTCACCGAAATTCAAATTTTTAGTTCATTATTTTGCGTTTCCAAATGTTTCGATTTAATTTACAGAATTGTCAACGCATACCGTCATGGGCTACGAATTGGCCAGCTACGGCATAGAAGAGAAGGAAAACTGACGTTTCTGAAGTTTCGGAAAGTCAAACTCAAGATTTTGACGAGCGTCCGAAAACGTGCGAAGATTCTGAAGAATCGGGAGAGCTCAAGGTGTTGGAAAACGAACATAAGCACAGCTCCAAGCCTCCTCACTTTCTACGTACCTTCCGATTCCGACGAGGATACGGAAGACTTTTTGCTACCAAAGAAGAAGGTCAAGGCTTTGGTAAAAAAGGACGTGATCATGGCTTTTAAGCCAAAAGGAATAGAAAAATTTTCCGCTGTGTCATCGGATGAGGATTCTGAAGCGTCGATCAAAGTCTCTAACCGCTCCTTGATGTCTGTTGAGCCCAGGCGACTCAAAACGCAAGAAAAGGTCTTTCCCGTATTCGGAGGAACTTATGGAGAAGAATACTTGGAAGCCATGAAGGCTGATCAGCTCAGTCCAAATAATTCGGATGACTTTTTCACTGACAAAGAGGGAATGGTCACATGCTTCGGCATTGTCACCGAACTCCGAGCAAGATTGGGCTACTGCAAATTTCGCCACGTAAGTTCAACTTAATTCCACTACTTTTTAATAGTATGAAACTCGATTTTCGTTTTTGTGCATTTTGAATTTGGCAGGAAATAGGCAATGAATTTACGATACTCATAGTTATATTTAAATTTTCAGACAAAATCTTTGTTCGTAAAACAAACCCAAAATTCTCTCCGAGTATTTTGGGTTTCAACTACTCTAACGTTCCGGAAATACTCTTGACGTATCTTCCGGCTCCTGTCGTATCCGCATTCTTTGGGACGGGGATACGGTGTACCACTTTTACTTCAACATCATTGCCTGGTCTCAAAACCATGCTACATACTTTGGACCAAAGGTAAAGAAAACTGAGTTTGTTAAATTCCCTCGAAGGCTATGGCACGTCAATTAGTTCTTGTATTTATTTTTGGTACTTTTATATTCCAGATGCGTCTAGTAATGAAGTAAGCTGAGCAACTGCTTGAATGCTTCGACGGCATTGTTGCCAAGTGCCCACTAGCCCAAACCATGCTTGGCATGCAGTAGAAGATTGTGCTTCGGCTCCACCTTCAATTGAATGCGACGTGTGTCTATTTACTTTATGCATTTATGCATGTATTAGACTATACTATTTCACCTATATCTTAAAACTAGCACATTATTCCTAGAACAATTCGTGTTTCGGTTAAGTTCGATTTTTAAATAAAACTCTTTTCAATTCTAAAGTATTGCATAGAGTTGTTGCCTAGAAATAGGTAGAGTAATACTTTAAATAATATATATATGACAGTGAGTTTTCCTCCTGGTCACTCGAATGAGCGATAAAAACCATTTATCTTAATGTATGTTACTTGGAAGTTAGTATGTTAATTGGAGTGTCTCCGAAACTTCTTATAAAGGCGAAGGTCTCACAACTACCAGAGTCGCATCGCTGTGTCCGCACAGTGAGTGAGTCGTTGCTGGAGTGGCTGCGGAGGAAGACCGTGACACGTAAGACTGTAGACTGAGATAGTAAGGAGAACAAACATTCCTTTGACAGAAAAGATATATATCCTACATAACGTTAAAGTTCCCTATTCCTCCCCATTGATTAGCCTGCGGGTATATCAAAGATCCCTGATTTTTATTTTTATTTTTAATAATATACAATGTAGTTAGCTAACCCTACATAAACCTATCCAGTATTCAAAGTAACTTAACTCCATAGGCATCATGTATAATGTGAAATCACCATTTCATTTTCAATAAAAACTTAAATTCAAATGTATTATTTGCTGCCAAGTTACTATATAAAGTTATTATAGTTTATAAAACTTTATTTTTTTTTTGCAAACAAATAAACTGCATAGGCAGGGAAAGATCGATGACACTCGCCTAAAGATCGAGTCGGTCGGGACGACGAACAACGCGACCATATCTGGTGAGGGTTGGAGTGGCCGGTGGAGTAGTTGGAGGTGGGGAAGCACGTCCCAGGTCCGCCATCTCGATCAAAACTGCAAAAAGGGGAAAATGCATAAATTAAATTAAATGTTCAAAATATACGCCATAAAAGATCAATGCGCGTTTAGTTTGTATTGAACAGCATTACACAGTATACAAACATGGGAGCGGTAGGAGTTTTGGTTTCTCACTTGGCTTATCAGGGGTGACGACGGGAGACAGATACTCTACAGTATCTTCATCGGAATCCCCCTCTTCCAATAGGTCTTACGGGACTGGAGCTGGGGAAGGCCAGAGGCGGAGCCAGATACGACGTGGTTGGAGTTGAGTGAGGTGGTGACGGATCCATGCCCAACAGGGTTGTGGCTGTGTGAGGCGGAGGCAGATTCTGGCCCAGACTGGATGTTTGCGTTAGTGGTAGGCCGAAAGCGAAACCAGTAGACCTGTTTTGAAACAAAAGTATGGTTAAATATTCTGTTCTGTCACACGACTTGCCAATATGACTACTTGTGATTAATGCCCTGGCATATCCTACACAATTAAATCCACTTTAATAGCCACGATAGTACGTCGCTTTCTCCCTCCCAAACTCTCTGTTGCACAACAAATATTGTCAACAGGACTACACACCATTGATCAATGCCATAGCGGCAATACAATTACACAATTCAAATTCCCCTATTTCTGGATTCAAAATATTTTAAACGTAGATGCTGTACCAGTTACAAATAGTACAGTACAAATCTTTCGAGTGGCATAGCAACATAATAAAATGCTAAATGGGCTAGTGAAATGAATATTTGATATTCCATTTACGGGTTTCACAAAGTTTAGCTGAGCTATTGTATTCAAGAGGACAGGTGACCATACGGAATAGGATCGTACCGACTGTGGTCCGCATCCTGCAAATTCGCAACACTGTTGTGACTACGTTGGGCAAATAGTTAATTGTAATTTTGAATTTCAAAGATTTAAATGATGATGTTCACGACGCAACAAATAACAGGGCTCGTCATCTCAACACGCTAAATAGAATATCGGAATTAGTATTTTCAAATCTATATTCATGGGCTACGAATCATAAATAGTGAGGCGTAGAATAGATATAATATAGAATAGAATAAACGCTGCAGATTGAAACTCGAGTAATAAATCGTGCGAAAATTATAAGCACAGGTACAATCCGTGATTCAAAAAATAAAATAAAAATGTATTTAAATCTTACCCGTGAGCACAACGCTTCCCACGACGAGGCTCGGAGTCCAGTGTGATCCCGAAGATTTGGGACAAGGAGTAGACGATGGCAGTGGGCAGCTTCCGTCCGAGAGAAGGCGGTGTGCTCCCACATTCTCGGTCCGGAGGGCTTCTCTTTGAAACAAATGCCCTGGGTGGCATTGTAGGCCCACGAGCACGTGGCGTCTAAATAGGGCGCATACGAAATGTGCTCCGAACCAACAAGCAAAAGACCAGGACCAAAGGTCCTGAGGACTAAAGCAGCACTTGCATCTGAAATATGCACAAATATGCTAATAAAAGGATATTGACCCATCCGTACACTTTCCATCAAATAAAATTAATATTATTTATTATGATTACCTTCCTGGATGGACTAAGACGCTCAGGTGTCGGGTGACTGGCGAAGTGGAGCGAGGTCTGAAGCGAGGAGACTGAGCGGAAAGTATGCCACAATTCCAATTGTGGAATTCACATGGCTTGCACATTCCACACCTACGCACTGCCGCGTACGTATGGTGTTCGTATGGTTCTCACAGACGCCGCACATTCAAATGATTCGAAGGCTTCTTGAAAAAAAGTGCGCAAAACCAAAAGTCTCAAGTTACTTCTCTCAAGAGGCATCTTGAGACATAAAATAACAAAAGTATATCTCAATTTACCTCTAGAGGCAAATTAAGATACAAAATTCCAAGAATTTAAAAACCTGCCTGACGGCAGCCTGGGACCAGAAAGGACGAGCTACGATTTGACGACGAACTAGACAGACCAGACGACGTATACGACGAACGACGAGACAATGGGAGGATGACCAAGAACAAACAAACGGCTCAAACACACGAAACATAGAGTAAGCATTTAATCGTACGGAATGACTTGCAAACATGAAGAATAGGGTAACACATAATATAAGTTACGGCATTACATTGGAACATTAAAGAATTAGTTTTCGTTGGAATTTGCCAGTTCAATAAGATTTTTAACTTTCATCATATTTTTGTACCGAGCATTCCGAAGGACAAAGGTCGGATCTTCTCCAGTCACAAACAACTGCACAAACAAACTGCCAAAGAGCAGCCGTCCTCCATAGTAAGCACATTATGTACATTTCCAAACACAAGTGTGCGATAAACCCGTCGTTCCAAAGCTCTTTTGACTGTAGTCTTTACACATTTGATTTGTGATTCAACCACGGCAGAATCATACACGTACTAGGTGGTAACTGGTGAACCATTTCATAGCTAAATGTGAATAGGCTTTAAATACTGGACTAGAAATGATGTCAACCTTCAAAGTGATCTGATGAAGCAGATATTAGTTTGATAAAGTAGGTGGTAATTGGTGAACCATTTCATATTAGCTAGATGTAAATATGCTTTAAAAACTGGACTAGATATGAAGTTAACCTTTAAAGTTATCTGATGAAGCAGATGTTAATTTGACAAATTGGGTTATATTTGTTGAACCATTTCATATTTACTGGATCTGAATCTGCTTTAAAAACTGGACTAGAAATGATGTCAACCTTCTAGGTGATCTGATGAAACAGAAATTAGTTTGACAAAATAGGTGGTAACTGGTGAACCATTTCATATCAGCTAGATGTGAATCTGCTTTAAAAACTGGAATAGATATGAAGTCAACCTTAAAAGTTAGCTGATGAAGCAGATGTTAATTTGACAAACTGGGTGGTATTTTGTGAACCATTTAATATTGGTTGGATGTGAATCTGCTTTAAAACTGGGCTATAGAAGTCAACAGTCAACCTTCCAAGTGAACTGATGAAGCAGAGGTTATTGTGACAAACATGTTGAAAACTGTTGAAGCATTTGGTATAGGCTCTATGTTAATCCGAATTAAAAGAAGGTATTTATATGAAACCAAGTTACCATGCGAGCTGATATAGCACAATGTTAGGATATTCCAAACAAGTTATCTTCCTTAAAACCCCTAACCGCTTCCTTATTGTTGTCAAAGAAAGAGCAAGATTTGTATGTAAACCGCTATATCTGATATTCGTCATCATATTTGCTTCTTTTGTTACTATATAAATTGGTTCTAAATTTCTGAAACTTCTTCTGACGCTTCTGGTTGGCCCCTTACTGAGAAAATATGATCGCGATATAACATTTAAATATAAAAACGGTGCGCTATTTTTTTACGGCTTGCTCCCGTTGATGCCATTTTTCATACGGAATTCGCGCTATGCTTCCAAAACAGTGAGCACAGACGGACGGACGGACGGACAGACACGAAAAAGAATCCCATAAGAACTTACTGGTCTAAAACGTTGAAGTAATATACTTCTATTTCTAGCTCAGATCTTGTTCCTCATCTCTTACAATGATTACGTTGCGGAAGTATCTGACCTGCCAGAGCAACGTAGTTCGAATGCTAAATGGGTTCCTGGAATTAGTATTTTCGACTTCATTCATTTGCGTGAAAAATAGATTGATATTTAAAAACAGTGACTGTGCCTGTACAGTGACAGTGGAACATTTTAGTTTTAGTATGTGTGCAAAATCTAAACTCCCTTATGACCGACCTATGCGGTTTTGCGCAACTGACCTGGAATTAAAAAATGGTTGAGGTAATTGAATAATTGAAGAACTTTGATTTTGAGCTTAATTATATGTTTGATGTTCAACAAAATTTATGTCTATTGGTTTCAGCCTTTAAATCGGATTTAGGAACATTAAAAAGGTAACAAATTTCAAGCTTATTCTGTAATATCCAATTCGATTATTTATAAATACACTTGGAATCTTTATGGATTGAAAAATCATTTTCAGACTACTGATAAAGCAATTCGGAAGAAGATATTATGTAAGAGATATGAGATCAAAAAATGAGATTATGGAGATGGCACTGCTACTAATGCGCACTGAAGACTGTTTGCCTAAAGCTTATCGAGAGATTACTCTCACTTAAACACACCGGAGGCATATTGCCAAAACGTACAAGTCCTGAGTATAAGCGCCGAGTTGAGCTACTCAGGAGACTGATAGTGAAACTTAAAGTACCTGCTCTTCGCCCACTTCTCCAAATCTCAATTTCACTGAGATGTGCACTGTTTGACAGTGCATACTGCACGCAAAACTTCTCTCTCAACGTCATTCCAAGTACTCAAGATACATAGCTAGGTACTTTATCGAATTCCTTTCAATAGATGATAAAAATCCAAGAAGGTTCAGATATGCATGCCATGTAATATTTTGGTGTATTGATTTTGTATATTTCATAGTGAAGTATGTACACTCACTCAATATTTAACACATCAATGCAATTATTAAAAGCAACTAATCTCATGAGACTACGAATAACTTGAGATTTTGCGTTGCTTTGTTATATTTCTACGTTGTATTTTTGACATCTTTAAGGGCGTTGTGTAACTGGCTGATTTCCATTATTGGCACGAAGCATATGGAGATAGCACTCCCGCTTATTTACACTGGTGTCCGTTCGCCTAAAGCTTATGGAGAGGGTACGCTCACATAGGCATAACTAAGACCTTTTGCCTAGAGCTTATGGAGATGGTACTTGTTTGAACTCTCGATAAAGTTTCTGATTCTTATTTTACTTGTTTAGTTATAAATGTAAAGCTAAGCTTTTATCTTTGTTTTTGACCCCAGCTATTGTGGCTCTTTGAGTCTGAACGTTCGTGGACCTGTGGATGCGTTCTCTGCACTCCTATCATTTCCCTAATTAATGTGGACGCGGAGTCAATACTCCAAGCTGTTCTACAATCCACATTCTAATCCTAATTAGTTTATCGAAGTCCTGGGAAGACGGAAGTCCAGTCCAGAGAAAGACATAACTATTTCGGTTTTACAAATTTTATGACCTGTTACATTTACATCACACATCACATGACTAGCTAAGCTATGCATTCGATTTTTAATTCTATTATTTGACTAATCCTTATGCCATTCACCTTTGAGACGATGACCTTTTGTACTTGATGTGTGTTCCGAATTCTCAATTTTCATGTCTAATTATAATTCGATTCAAATCAACGCAATGTACCAAACCAGTTTGAATGCACCTGAATGAATCAGTCAAGTTCTGCCTTTTACCCGAACCACTTCATTACTGCACTGATTACTCTATTCGCGTCCGCAATACAATTAAGGTAATCAGAAGGCAAATAGGCATGAGGAGAGCGGATGTCTAATCAGAGTCAGGCCAGACTTCACCCCGACAGCAATACTACACAAAACAGTTCCATCCACCAAGTCTAAGGTCCATCATGGTCGAACTAAACTAGCATCCAAGAATTCCGTGCAGATACGACGCCCGTCCGTACGACTCCTAATCGTCCGAACAGTACTCCCACATATGCTCGTAGGAGACAGTCTAAGCTGAAACTTATGGATCCACTATTTTATACATAAGCGGTACTTCTACACCATTTAATTCACTGATAGCTCAAATCGTGCTTTTTGGATAGGAAATCAATTTCCCCTTCATTTTGTAATTATATTTCCGACTTTACTATCTTAAGATAGATCAGTTAAAGTTAAACGAAAATGTGTTCCAATGAAATTACTCCTCATTCATCATTCACCAAAGAAGGATCGTGTTCAGATTCATGAAAGGGATTTAAATATATTTTTTTTGCAGTCTATCTAGGCTCAGTCTTAGGCTAGGCTTAAATCTAATGTACTTTTTCGCGCTCTAGTACGATATGTAGTGGGGATTCCAAAGGTTTACCGCAGTTTGATGTCAAGTATATAGCACAACACATTTTGAAGATATGTTGAATTGAATTTAGTTTTCGGTGGAATTAGAGATATTCTGTATTAGCAGTATCTTTAGTCCTTGGATCAGCATTTAGGGCGTCGTTCAGTTCCTTTATGGCGTCCAACGTCTTCATTGGTTCATTGTTCCATTCCTCTCGCAATGTGTTTTTGGGCCCGCTGTAGAACCTTCAACCAATGATCTCATCATTTTCATAATACGGTCTTGATTGGCCTTGATTATTGTAAAGTTCTGAAAGCGCCATGTTTTTCGACGATGTGTGTGATGAATTTGACAGACAGATTGACCTTTGCTGCGCTTTATGCTGACTAAACGGATATGGGAAGCATAATAAAATACATGTAATCACTTGACCTGTAGTTCATGATCTAAGAGTTAAATTACATATAGAACGCAAATTCAATATATAGAAAAAATGATATTCAGATATGTTGACATTTTCTATTAGACTTACGCATAGACGTTGCACAGGCAGTAGCTACGGTTGACATTCATAGCGATGACAGAGGATGACGAACTCTAAGGCAGCTGACAGGCCCACGGACTCAGCGCAATATGTATTTAAGCAATGTGTTTGTTAATTTAAACAGCAGTATGAAGGGAAGTCACAGCACTGCTTTAACAAATAGCGGCGAATGGTCGTCTCTTCAAAACACGCCACTTCCTGAAATTCGTATATGTTCTGAGCCTATCCTCGATAATTGTTTCGTTTTGATTACGAATTCTCCTATTCAAATAAATGGTTCTCTTCAGCCGTCAGAATGTGCTCATGGATCAAGCGGAAATTCGCATGACGAATTTTCTCCAACAAAGAAGCTCATTATGTGTACAAAATGTCGTAATGCGAAACTCTAATGAGCATTTGTAATCGGAATGATATCGTTGACTATGCTATTACCGGGACTTAGAAAATCTCGGAACTCTCGGAAGTTGTACGAGCTTATTTGGAGTCAGAGGTGTTATTTGGGATTCTGGTGGATACAAAAACAAAAACTTCACTG
>JAQFYU010002443.1:0-11894 GCA_034694905.1 Ceratophysella granulata
TATTTAGTCATCTGACTCGAAGGAAACGAGCACTCACTAACTACAAGCTATGGGAGTGATTCAGCGTGTCGTGTAAGTCCAAAGTAGTCATATACATATTACATAAATACATAAATAATGTAAATGTCACATCGTCGAGGTCTCCGGTTCCGGTCTAATCTCGATTTGTCTAGCCAGACCAGACAAGAAAGTGACAGTAGTAATTTTCAAAATAATCCACAATTATGATCTTGTACACAACACACAACACATCCAACATCCGGCATACAGCATGCATACAGAAACAGAACATGGAAAATGGAAATATTGGCAATGCAAATGTAAATGTTGTGTTGTATGTTAGTTAATTTAGTTCTTGTTGTGTATCTGCACAGGAAGCCTAAAACTCGGCGTGGGAAACGAGCGCTAATCAACCGAGAACCTAAATTAATAGAGAATACCAAACAAGGGATTTTCATTCGTGGAAAGAAGTGTAGTGATACCTGCCTTAAATTCATCAAGGACTTGGTAAGCATTATCAAATATCGAATTTGCGCTTATATTTTGATCAAGTACCTTTTTATGGTATTGACTATTGATGGAATATGGAATTCACATTCATTAATGACTAAAGTGTCAAAGACAAGTCATGATCATGATAATCCAGACGTGAAAACTTTGAACGAAATACGAAATCGAAGATCGTTGAATTGTGAATTGAAATACTTTCAGGTGAAACTGAAGAAGCCTCATTCCAGTTTTCTCAGCCGTAAGAATGAGTATCGTCCGTTCGAAGATGCTAATGCCGTGGAAACAATTTGCAAGAAGTATGATTCATCACTCTTCGGATTTGCTTCTCATAGCAAGAAACGTCCACATAATATTGTCATAGGTAATTGAATCCATCGCCATAAGCGCAACGTTCAGAATGATCACTGATTAGACCACTATATTATGTACTACATACTACGTACCTTATACTTACACAAAAGTAATACTTTCCCGTCTACATTCTATTTCAACAGGTCGAACATTCGATCAGCAGATCCTAGACATGGTGGAGTTTGGTATTGAAAATTTCAAGAGCCTTGAGGATTTCAAAAATGCCAAAGTTGGACTGGGCTGTAAACCCTGTTTACTCTTCACTGGAGAACCATTCTTCTCACCCACATCCGAACTTCACAGGATCAAAAACCTTCTCATTGACTTCTTTCACGGAGAAGAAATTATCAACATCAGACTGGAGGGAATCGAGCACGTCATATCCTTTGTCGCTGTCGATAACAAGATTTACATGAGGAGCTATCGAATCATTCTCAAAAAGTCAGGTGAGAAGACACCATTTGCGGAATTAGAAGAAATCGGACCAGCCGCAGATCTAGTTCTTCGAAGATCTAAACTTGCTTCCACTGATCTCTTCAAATCCGCTTGCAAGAGACCAAAGGAAACGAAGGTAAACGTTGTATTCATCAGAACTATGTTAGTACATCATGCAACCAGATTTCAATTATTCTTTCTATTTCCACAGGTAAAGAAAGTTAAGAACATCACCAAGGACGCATTCGGAACCGGATTAGGACGAGTTCATATGCCGAAACAGGACCTCAAACGTCTGCCAACTCGAAACATGAAGGGTTTGAAGAAAACTTTGGTAGAACGGAAACTGGAACGAGCAGAGAAAGCTAAATCAGGTGAAACTCCTGTTGGTTCACTCCGTCGGTCACGGAAAGCCCCTGGACTTTCAGGACGTTCTGCAACGGGAGCTAATACAACACCTCTGTCCACAATGAAAACACGATCCGCTGCTGGAACACCCGGACCTAGTTCGACTCCTCTAATGCTCCATTTGAGTTCTACTTGAATGTCTCTTCGGTTGAATCGTTTCTTAAGTTTGTCCCGTTTCATTTCATAAATCTGTATCGTATTGTGTGATTGTCATCGGAGATTTGACGGCTCTGTTCGTCTGAATATGACAATGTTCTATTTTCTAGATTTCCGTTGATTTTAATAAACGTCTAACCATTCGAGATTCAAGATTTTACCCCAATTATTGTAGCATGTCAATATCAAGGTCAGGTCATTGTCATGTCACAAGGTTATTCACATTCACAAGAATCTTGGTCCGGAGTCGATATTTGACTTTGACCTTATAGTTCTATGCATTAGGAGCAATAAGAGCATTGGCATACTTCATTAATTCTGAACAAACACTCGTTTATCTGTCAGGAATATATTAAAAGCTGCATGATTAATGATTATCTAGAACTAACACTTGGCAATCCCAGATGCGCTGAGCCAAATGCCGTATGGGCATGTAATGAGGTTTAACTCTTACTATACCGTCCGATTATAAACCTTAATTAAACCTAGAGTGCTACACGTGTATTAATAGAAGGTTTTGAATAATGAAATGATGCAAGTTATTAGACAGATCTGATGAAGCAGGCCACCAGCTGCAGATGCAAGAAGGATGAGCTCAAACCAAAATCGTTCATGAATGCATAGAAAATTGTAGAACACGGAGGAGGAGGCACAACACACAGCACATGCTACAAAGCGTAAATCCAAATAAAATCGAGGGAGAAAGTGTCTGCATTCATCAAACAACGCCAAACTAAAATTCCGAATTAAGAAACACTCCCAATCTTTATAATCTGAAGGTTCTGAAGTTCCAGCTTTGGTTTCGAAGTGCATTTCAAAGACGCAGGCACCATGATGGTAAGAAAATGGAGAATGGAGAACTTAAAATTACTCAAACTAATAAAAGTTATCGATTTCTTAAAATTGGAATATTTGAACAGGCAGAAGAAAAGATTGTTTTAATCGACACGGATGCAGGAACCGATGACGCACATGGAGTACTCATGGCCCTTCGAGCTCATCAAAATCCAGAAATGAATTTCAAAGTAATCGGAATTGTCTGTGTAAATGGAAACACAAAAATCGACAACGTTTGTGTGAATGTTACTCGGATTTTGGATGTAGCGGGTGAAACAAAAGTAAGCGAATTGTCAAAAGTTGGATTAATAACATTTTTAACCTTAAAAATGACCATTGCTAATTTTATAATTTATTTCGCACTTGAACAGATTCCGATATATCGTGGAGCCGAAGGACCATTAGTCTTCCCATTTAAACACAAAGAGGAACCCCCATTCCATGGCTATGACGGATTTGGAGACACAGAATTCCCTGAAATTGTCCCACGAGTGGAATCAGAAAATGGAATTTCTGCAATTATTCGCCTTGCACATCAGTACAAAAGTATGTGCTAAAGTCAACCTTGAATTTAGCAATACATAGTATAATTATTGAGCTTAAATATCTATTATTCTAATTTAGATAAACTGACAATCTTGGCTTTCGGCCCACTGACGAATTTAGCGCTTGCCATTCGAACTGATCCATCAATTAAGACAGAAATTAAGGAGATCTTCGCCATGGGTGGAAACATTGAAGGTATCTATCTACTCGTATTTAGCATTTGTTTACTTACTTAATAATATGTCTGATGTTTTGCATAAATTATTTGCAGGTGTTGGAAATACCACCGTTTCCGCTGAATTCAATTTCTTGGTTGACCCCGAAGCAGCTTACATCACACTTTCTGGCTACAAGTGCCCAATTTTCATTGTTCCCTGGGAAGTTTGTCAACGACAGGCAGTGCAGACTTACGTAAGTGATATTTGCAATTTTTCAGATTCTTACAAATCTATTGATTATAATTAATTCAATAATTAAATCAGGAATGGCGTGTAGAGGAACTTGGGAAACTTGATACGCCTGGATCCAAACTGATTAACAAAATTGAAGGGAAGATTTTGAAGGAAACGGCTGAAAGGTCTACAGCGGATTCCAGTAGTGTCTGGTATCCCTGTGACCAAGTGGCTGCTGCTGTGCTAATTGAACCAAACGTAAGTCATGTAATGTCAACTTTAGCTTTCAAAATTATCTATTCTCACGTTTCATTATTGAGATCTTTCTAATTTTTGATCCGGTTTTCAGGTCATCAAGAACCGAGCCAGCTACCACTGCACAGTTGAACTACAAGGTCATCACACACGTGGACTTATGGTCGTGGACTACCCGACACTTCTAAACAAACCGAATAATGTGACTATTGTGGCAGAAATTGACAAGGATCTTTTACGAAGGGTTTTAATTTGGGGACTGGGTGGACCTCCCTTCAAATAAATACCAACCATTCTAGCGACAAAAGTACAATTTCCAACCGATTTGTCTGAAACCGTGCCAATGTCGATAACATGCACGTATTGTAACAATTACAAATTACAAATACCTCAGCTGATTGCTGCAGTGCAGTTGACAATAAAATTCGGACTATACATACTTAATACATTAATATTAATATTATTATATATTAATTTTTCATATTGTATTCACGGATATTGAATATTTATGCAAATATTTCATTATTTTATTTAAAAAAGCAGGTCGAAGTTCATAGTACCACAAAAATACAACAATATACAAACTACTTTGAAAAACCGAAAAACGGCATGGAATTGCACGTAAATAGAACTAATGCCAGTTTGCTCATTAAGAAAAACACATAAGGTGGTAAACCATTTGCTCTTAATTTTCTTTAATACTTGACATTTTGAAAAAATTAGCCGTCTCTAGATTTAAAACTACGTAATGCTCTATTGAGGCTTGCGGCTTCAGCTATCTGCAAATATCATTTTACATACACTACTATGTCCAGCCATGCATTCCGTATCCCGTGCAGCTGGCAGATTAACCAAAAGGTTCTCAAACATTTGGGAAGTGAACGTGTGCAAAATCTGTACAGGCTATAATATTAGCACTGCAATATTGATGCTAGGCCCAACAATGCAATAAATGAAACATCTTCCCAAATACAAAGCTGAGATTTAAGAGTTTAACTGGTTCAACAGATTATTGGTTTAGCTTGGTCTGAATTAAACGAATGTTATGTAACACCGACCGCACACGTGGAATTCAATTTGATTTTCTTGTCAGGCCACACGAGAAATACCGGCTCTCTGCTCTTATATGGATGGATAGCTACATGTTACTACAAAAGACACAGAGATTGAGTTCACATCACATCAGCTGAATTGCTTATAAGTCAGTCTGGTCAGTCGTACATCGTACATTTCATAAATTGACATTCCAAATTCACGTTTTACTTTACGTATCTCGAAATTCTAAATAAAATCGAAATGCCGGTAAGTGAATATTTATTTTGTTTATAATTTAAATGAATTATTCATACAAATTTCAAGAGCTCCTCCCTTAATTAGTGCGTCTTAATTAGATAACTTTGTTTTACAATTAGGAAGAAAATTTGGTTCTGATTGACACGGACGCCGGATTGGATGATGCCCTGGCAATTCTAATGGCAATCCGAGCTCATCGTGATCCAAAAATCCCATTCAAACTTATTGGAATCACTTGTGTGGCTGGAAATACGGAGGTTGACCATGTCACCGTGAATGTGACTCGGATTTTAGAAACTATGAATGCCACTGACGTAATAGATTTTTACTTTTTCTAAATTGAAGCTTAAATTAAATCTCAAAGTTGTGATCTTCATGTTTGTGTTCTGTTTTTGTGCATTTTCAGATTCCAATATACCGTGGAGCCGAAATTGCAATGGTAGTTCCATTTTATCAGGAGCCTACAATACGTCACCATGGAATTGACGGGTTTGGAGATTCAGATCTACCAAAAAGCACACCTAAACTGGAGGCTGAAAATGGGATTTCGGCTATTGTTAGATTAGCTCATGAACATGCAGGTACCTTCCTTATTCAAACAAGAGTTTACAATGAATTTTGTAGCTTTTCACAAAGTTTGGTGTTTACAACGGGATGGAATTGGATAGGATGCAATTCTAAAGTTCAAACGATACACACTGGCTGAGTTTGGCCATTCACAATTCACAACTGGAAAATCCAACTTAATTTAAATTCTTACTTTTGTTTTTACAAAATAATTTTTTAAAACTGTATCCGGCGTGAATTCTAAATTCCAGATCAAAATTGTAATATTCAATTCAAATTCAATTTCTCAAGGAAAACTCTCCATAGTGGCCCTTGGGCCATTGACGAATTTGGCCTTAGCTGTACGAACTGACGCTTCCATTGCTTCCAAGGTCAAGCAGATTTATCTTATGGGAGGAAACGTAGAAGGTATAAAATTAGCAATTATTTCAATAAATCGTTTTTCAAAATCAAGCATTACATAATAATTTTCCGTTGGAAATTGTCTTAGGATCCGGAAATATAAGACCATGTGCCGAATTCAATTTCTACGTTGACCCAGAAGCAGCTGCAGTTACGTTGTCAGCATACAAGTGTCCAATCTTTATTCTTCCGCTCGAAGCGGCCACCAAGCGGGTTCATCAAACCCATGTGAGTCTATGATTGGATTTCGAGTTGATAGTTGACCATTAGCTTAATTTTTATTTATAATTACGTTTTCTAGGATTGGCGTATGAATGTTTTGGGAAAATGTGGGACAGTGGCATGTGCTTTCTTGAATAAAATTGAACGGAATACCCTGGAAGGAAGATGGAAACGAGAACAAAGATGGCATGCCTATGATTCCACGGCGATTGCTGCACTAATTGAACCCAAGGTTAAACATAATTACAATTCCATGTAGCAATAGCAACTGGTTTTTAATGCTAAGAAAATTGACACAGGTTATAACCGACGCTGTGAACCATCACTGCACCGTGGAACTCCATGGCGAACATTCCCGAGGACTTCTGGTCATCGACTTCAAAGCTCATTTGGGTGAACCTGACAATGTCACCGTTGTGACCGATATGGATGGACCACTCTTTCAGAAAATGCTCATTTGGGCTGTTGATGGTTCTGAGAATTACGAATAACTAGTGTAAATCTTTAACATGTTTTAAAATTCAACCGACTAATGAAAGTTCGATACATTCGATACATTATGAAATCGCAATAAATATGAAGACCTTGAATTTTGAGTACCTTGAAACCATGACTATTTCGTAACAAAGAATTAGAGAAGAACATCCAATATCATCGCCTTGAATCGTGTTTTTAAAGCGTGATGTAATTTAATGCCAAGCAAACATCAACTTTTCAACAACATGACTTAAAATTAAGAATCGAAAATCTGGAATTGAAAACTGATTCGATTTTTGGTGATGTCAAAAAGGAGTATTGAATATACAACAAACTAGATTAGAATACATAAACAGAGTCCGCTCCGCGAGTTGAATTGAAATTGAATCCATTGTTTATGTAGAATATGAGTAGCATTATTTCTGTTGCGAAAATCAAAGCAAACTTTAAAGCTCTCCGGGTTTTATCACTTTTTATCCGAACCTCCAGCCAGCTTCACTTTTCCAGGAAAGTTCCGAGCCAAGTCTTGATCTTTGACGGATTTGAGTAAATCCTTTTCTCGTGGTCGGGCCTGCTTGTCCCGAAGAAACATTTCCACAGCGTTCCGGGCAGCCTTTCCTCTTTTACTGGACCCAGGAAGCATTTTGATACGGAACTTGTAGTTCTGTAATGTGCTGTACGGTGCTATGACTGGAATTGCAAACATTAGTTCATCTTCTTCCAATGGTGATCCTGCGTGTAATTCAACAATATGGACGTTAGTAAATTGCACAAATTATTCGCTACATTCGTCGTCTACTGTAATGTTCCTCCTAACCCGTTAGAGAATTCAGGAAGTTAGTTTCTACTTCCGCTGGTTCAGCCGCATCCTGCGCATCTGGCTCAAAATTAACTGGAACGGGCTTATTATATTTTTCTTTTGGAAGTTTTACTTCAGTCTCGGGCTTTTTTTCAGCTTCTTCAGTTTCTTCGTCGCCTTCCGGAATTGAAGGTTGTGTTGGAGGAGCTGGAGGGGCAACGGGAGTATCACTTTTGCTGGGAGGTTTAGCCTGTGCATAGAATAATTCCAATTTTTAAATTGAAATTGACTGAAATGCTTGTCAATCGCATTCAACCCGAATAAGTTAGGATACCCACCTGCAACAACTGCATACGAAGTTCACGTTCTTCATCATCTTGAAACTTGTACTTCTCCTTCAATTTCTTTTTTCGACCGTGCTGCCCACGCTTAGGCTTATTAGTTGCGGTTTCACTGGGTTGCTCGGGTTCAATCACAGGTTCCGGTTTCATAGGTCCTTGCGCTCCGCCAGCTTTCTTGTTTTTCATTGCTTTCCGTTTATCCTTTTGTATTTTTGACACGTCTACAAAAAAAGTTAAACGTTATCCACCTATGTGTGTGTTAACGACATTATTATATAGAAAATAAACTGGAATTGTCTGCTCACCCAAAGAAATGGTCTTGAGTGTACCAGACGTAATGAATGAAATCTTCTCGGACTCTTGCTGTCCCTCTTCCTGTGTGGCCAAGCTTGACCCAATTGAACCGGACGAAAGAGCTGAGAGCGTTCTTTGTCTTCGAAATGTATCTTCATCAAGTTCCAACTTTGTGTCTGGAAACTGATTCTCATCTTCTTCACCTTCACTAGAATTCATTTTGTCCTCTTCTAAACTCATCTTCCGTTCCAAGTCAAGTACTGATTCTCCAAAACTGGAAGTGTGTACACGACGTGCTCGTTCATTCACATGTCTAGCCATGGACTCATCCGAAAGACGAAACAGAAAACCAAATCCAAGAACGAGTTGGGAAGGTGGCAGGAAGTTCTTTTTACCACGAATCATAAATGAGCCCGTGGGTAAGTACTCTCCGGTGGGTGCAGATTTGGACACTTGCTCCCCCCAAACCCACCAAGCTGAAGGAACGATTTTTGTTTCCCATGCACCACTGTTGAACAGATTTAGCTAAGTTTATTTTTAAATAGTCTAATTTGAGGATCAAAGATATGCAGTAGGTACCTTGCACACACAGCCATAGTTCCTGCTTCGTTTAGGGTTTTTGGAAGGACCGGATTTGGTGCACCATCGTTTTTGCTGTACGCACAAATGATTTGATATCAGAATGAGTTCCTTAGCATATTTTTCACCGGTGGAACTTGCAGAAGCATTTAAACCTTACATGACAATTGTGGGGGCCCCGTGAGAATCAGCATGCAAGTAAATATCCTTGGGTTTCATGTATCGTTTTACCAGCAGCTCGTTCTGTTGTGCGTCTTGGCCCTGAAATTATAGAAGACAGAAAATAATATATAATATAGGCACATCCACGCAAAACAATCAAATTCGCACGCACAAATATACTCGTATAACAAACTTACACCAAGCACGAGATAGTTTTCCGAAGAAATGAACCATCTGAATTTCTCGAACCAGAACACCTAAAGAATAAATGAAAGCGCGACCGTGACTTCAACTTTAAGCCTGGATTAAGACCTCATCTTGTAGCAACTAACCTTCCGCGCTTTCTTGATTAGCTGAATAGCGGCCACTTCCCGAAGAGATGTCATAGTTTTCTTCTCCGTGGATTTCAGTGCTTTTTCTTGTGACTCAAATGTTCTTTCTTCTTTTTTAGCGGACGCTTTCTTTAAATCGAAGTACTTAGTTGCATTCGAATAGGCGGACAAATCCAAGTCAATCTCAACTACAGCTGGTTTATCTTCCTCAGTTTCATATGGGTCCCTGCATTTTAATACATGAAATGATCAGTCAGCTGTTTCTATACGGAGTTTTTAATTGTTGGTATATTGATATTAGTATGCTTAGCTTACTTCAAGTGCATACTGAACCGATTTTTTATAAGATTCAGTGCCGTAATCTTAGATGCCAAAGGATCACCCTTCTGTTGAGCTTCTTTGATTTGCTCCCAAATATCGTCCCAAGAAAGCTGGTTAGCAATGAGTTGGCGTATGATAGCAATAGTCTTTTCAATTACTTCTTGATTGAACATAATTAATTCAGCCTTTTTCTTGTCTACTTCCTGCACCAATTTGAGTTCATCCATCCTTTTCCGTTGATCAGCTTTTACACGTTCCAGTTTATTCAGCGCATCTCTCTCCTAAGAAAGATAACCAATAAATGCATGAATGAAACACGAGCTCAGTATTTGCTAACTCATGGTTGGATTTCTGTATTACCTGGTTAACTTGCTTCAAATCAAGCTTTTGTGATTCAACTTTGGAGAAGAAATCGTCCACTGCCTCGTCAAAAGTTGGGAAATTGATAATTTGATTTTCTGGAAAGTTCGGTGCTAGAATCAGTGGGTGAAACTGGTCGTAAATTAGAAGTGGTTCTGAAGGCTCGGATCCTTCCTTGGATTTTAGTTGCGGTCGAGGTTTACTGGAGGCGGGATTCGTTAAGATAAATCCGCCAAGCACGTCTCCCTGCTCCAAAATCAAACGACCACGCTCTAGTGCAGCGATCAGTTTCTCTTCAAATACTCTGTAATTATCGAAATTAGTGTTTTTAAGTGCAACTGCAACTTCTAAGCGCACGGCGTCAACCCTGAATCACATCATTATGTCATAAACTATTTTACCTGAAGGCTTCTGCGTCCTCCTCTGAAGGTATTTTAGTCGCTGGAGTTAATCCTTGTTCTTTGAGTACAAACGATAGCAGCGCTGGTCCAAATTCAATTTTTGAAAGAAATATTTCACGAAGAGACTTGCTTGGATTTTCCTTCAATTGAATGCCAATTTCAGGAACAGGTAGAGAGAAATTTGTTTTGACTTTGTCCACAGCATATTTCTCATGCGCGGCGATTCTGCAGATAAAACAAGAACGCCATTCAGTCAAATTAAGGTCTCAAACAATCATTATCATTACTGGCGGTTGTTGTTGTTTTTGAGTATTATTAGGGACATACCGATCTTCACCAAGGACGTGTGGACGAACCACAGACAATATATTGTAATGCTGATCGGTTAGGATAATATTTCCCTTATCGTACAACTCCAAGATGATATGAAATGTGAATGCCTCTTGTCCAAATTGGAAGTCAACCACTCGATCAGCTCCCAACTGAGATATATTTTCCAGCCTCTTATTGCTCAAGTGTTTTCTTAACTTCATGGTAAAACCGGATGGTGCTGGAAATAAAATATAAAAATCCTTGAATTTGAACTTGGGACTAGTATGACTGGGATTTTATATACTGAACGATGTATTAGGATAGAGGATAGAGACCGATGGACCACAAGGCTATGTTAATCGGATAGCAGACATCATAGTCTTTTATAGTCGTACGATGGTTGATTGATTATTGATGGTCGGACCTACATAGTTCAATTTATTTTGTGGTGTATAAATTGTGTATTTTATTACCTGGATTCTTAGGCCATTCAAAAGTGGTAGTATGAAACCGGCACCCTGAATCAATCAAAAGCATCTTCTTCATATCCGTTTTCGTGAGGCGAATAAGATATGATTTCTTGTCCAGGTCATAAACTTGATCTACACGCAGTCCCAGGAGCCTAAATTAGGAGTAATTTGTAGATTAATCATTAGTGTAACAGAATTCGATACAAATAGCACTATATTTCATCCATGTGTCATGTCCACGCATGAAGTTTCGCCGGAATAAGACTGCGTGACGCGTGACATTTTAAACTCATTTGTAAAAGTGATATATGTTAGTTCGTTGCTAAACTTACTTAGTTCTCAGCTCTTGGATGAGCACCACGATGTCAAGTGTTGTCAATTTGGATTTCATCTTGCCTATTGATGAGCGTATCCAAGGTTGAAGGTCACCACTGGATACAAATAGTAGTGCAGACAAGTACTGACGCAGGAGATCTTGATTCAGCTGTCGCTGTCCCGTCAAACTGCTGACTCCACTTCCTTCAGTCCTTATGACTTATAATAAGTCTACTGCAAATACAAAGAACAAAGAAAGTTCACAATGATTTTCGTAAAATATGAAACTACAAAATTATGGAAATGATAAATAAATGAGAGTGGATGTGGATAAAGGTCACAGGTCACAGGTCACAG
>JAQFYU010002444.1:0-11890 GCA_034694905.1 Ceratophysella granulata
ATTTGTACCTTGAACGATTGCTTTAGCCATTTCAAGGCATCGAAGTGCTGATGAAACATAAATCTGAAAGCCTGGGCGGAGCAGATTTTCTTCCTTAATTCCTTTTCCAACTGTTGTCCCTTGTACAAAGCCAATCTGTGTATTAACGGTCAAAAAAGTTAGATTAATAAGATCTATTATAGCGATTTGCAGTAATTTGCAATGCAACCTGTGTCAGTGGAGAATCCTTGTAAAAACCTGCAGGCATGTTATCCCGAACTGGAACTTCTTCGGGCATGTTTGGATGATTTTTCCTATTGTATGTACCTGGAAACAGATTTAATTATTGATCGTACATAATATGTACCTAGTCAATTGATTTCAATTAATCTTAGGTGCTTGGATAATGCCGTAGTATATATGTACATGGTCCGGTTTCGCTTGCCAAGTAAATTACGGGTTACAGTACAGTGTACAGTTGCATTTTTGCAAGATTTAAAATTAGATGTGCACTTCGATTTAATTTCAACTACGTTCATACCATTTTCATCGAAATTCTTCGACATCCAATCCGGATACGATTTATCAACTCTTTGACCATGTCGAACAAACACAACGCTGCGTTTCATTATACGTATTAATTAATGTGACTATTTGAACCTAGTTTGAAAGATTAATATTGCTATGCTCGAAGTGGTTAGTATTGCTCTGCTCTAACCGGTATGAATTGCAAAGTGGCAAATCGTTACTTAAATTACAAATCACTAACTTTAATGAATTTGTAATTTTGTAGTGCACGCATTCATTCTTGCCTCGCTAGATAACTAATTTACACCAACGCACACATGACAATTTTTAGAGCCTATTGTAAATTGTAAGTATTGATGAGTCATCACTACTGTCGCTTGGTTTGGTTTATTGCACGATACGTAAAATAAAAATGGTACCATATAAATACAGTAGCAGAAAAAATAATAAAAGCTTTAACAATGAAATACGTAATACAGTATTGGCTATACCGAGGTACCTACGTAAGTATTTGTAATATTATTGAGTTAAATTGTGTAGAGTAAAAGAATTAAGTACATACATAGATTACATCCGCTGAGAGTTTAAATTGGCACATAATTATTACTGGATGTACATGCACACATGAGCGCGTTGCTGCGAAAAATTACTTCGAGCCATTAAAAATATTGGCAATTCTGTCTGGAAAGAGGAGATAGATTGCAAACCAAGCTCCAACATGACAGAGAACAATGACCCAATAAGTACATTGATATGACCCTTTCTTGATTTTGTGTCTGCAACAGAGTTGAGCTAACAAGCTTCCAGGATAGCCTCCTAACATTTCCAGAAGATGAAGCTTGCATTCCGACGTTCGCCATTCATATGCCTCTGCAGCACTCTTGTCCATTGCCATTGCAATGAAGCTCCAGATGCTGAATCCAACCACCATCACGGCGTACACGAAGAAAACAATTGCGATGGGGTCCATCTTGACGAAGAATCCGTAAATCAGAAAGTAGAGGAGCAGGAATTCCATGTGTGGTTAATTTTTACCTGGAATTTTTTAGAATTAAAGGAATGAGTTTACTTCTTGATTTATATACAATTAAAATTCGGCCAGGTATAATGATGCCCGCAAAATGTCAAAAAAATTTAGTATACATAGAATTAAACCTTGGACTTGCTCACCCTCACCCTTATTGTTTTAAAAACGCAATAAATTGAATAAACTTTTTTCTCATTGATTTTGACCAGACCAATAACACGACCACGCCAAGCCGCTGGAGATGTGATATGTGATGTGTACGTTGAGCCTTCGTCTCTTGTGGTCTGGAACTAAATTAGTCTGGGTCGGGAATATTTTACCCACAAAAAAGTTAAATGAATGAAGTCATTGAAAAGCTAGCGAAGGAATTGCGTAGTGAGTTTAATATATGTAGTAGTCTTCGTTGAGTACAAGCGAAACTTGAGGATGAGTATTTTCGTTATCATTTTCATTTATCATAGTATATAAATAATAATAAACTTACAATTATTGAAACTTACGAAACTGTTTCAAGTCTCAAACCTAAAGTCACAGTAAATGAAACATAAACGTACACGTCCAAACAACCAAATTTTAGTAACTGTGCCCAACAACAGTTTGGAGCTGATAGAGATACGATGTCGGTAAATAGTAATTAATAATACATAAGTTCCACATAACCAAGACGTACCCAAACCCAAACACAAAGTCCCAAGTCAATTCAAGTTTTACGAAACTAAAAGGTCCTTAGATTTATTTGGTATATTTTTGTTTGATTTGTATTTACGTGATAAAGAGATTCAATATTAAATCTGTAGAGCTTGGAGATTTGCCCTTGACTTGACACCGTGGTACCTTTTAATGATGATACTACTAAAGTGGAAACTAAATACCCTGAAAAATTAAGCTTATCGAGTGTCGTCGTGGTCAGTTTTTCGAGGAATATTGACATTAGTCATGGATGGGATGATATTTTTCGAGCCTCTTCTGTCTGGTCTCTGCCTTTTTGTGGTTCATTGCATATTCCTTGCATTACGCATACACAACAACACAACTGCACAATTCGAAAGCATATAATATAATATGCCCTGTCCACAATATATTCGATAGACACGACCGGTGGTACGAGGAGGCTGGTTGTGTGCAATCTTCCGTCTTCGTCATCATCTTCAGCTTGAAATCTGCAATTTCATGATAATAATGCTCATGATCAAGAAATTGGCAAAAAATCGCAAAAAATTAGGCTGGATGCTGTTGGATCTCGAACTCGGATGAAGATGAGCTTGAAACCTAAAAGCTGCTCCAGGTCTCCAAATTCAAAGTTCTTGTGTCGAAATCGAATTCACATTTTTCAACATTTTTATCTTTTAAAATTTTTTAATTTCGTAATCCTCATTCCTCATCTGACATGTAATTTGTAATTCACAATTTTCAATTGTCAAGTTTGTCACACACTTCTCGTGTTCCGCCGTGCCGTGCAGTCTGCTGTCAGCTTTTATGAGTTGGTAACAAAGGAGATGGACACAGAAATTGACCAATCGACGATTGAGATTCCGCAATTTGCATCAATAATGTTGACAGAGACAGAAGATGATGAAAATGAGAATAGAAGAGGACGACGAAAAGACTGGATTTGGAAATTCTTTGACAACGTGACAACTGTGAAAGGGGTGAAAGCTAAATGCAAGCTATGTTCAAAGCAAATGTTGTCACGGTGCTATACTCTTAAGAACCACTTGAGAAATCGGCATCAAGAATTTCAGGAGGTTTACGGTAAGCTAAGCGTAGTAGCACCGGCGAAGCACCGGCCAAGAACACAGGTTACTACGTTCGAAGTAGATTGTTCATTAATAATTTTTCTTGAACTGTTTGAATGAACAGAGTCGCTTTCGGCTGAATCCAAAAACCCTAACGAAGAGCACCTCCTTCCAATTCCAAAGGACGAGAGTGTCAACACTATGGATAATGACGACCTGACTGAGTATGCTGAAGTGGGCGACGAAACACTTCATCAAGGTATCAAAATAGGAACAATCAGAACAACGAACAAGCTAATAGAAAGCTAAATCTTAATTGTAAGAAACTCTTAATTGTAAATATAGAAACACACGAAGAGGAAGAAGCAGAACAAAAGTTATCAGAAAACGAAAGGTATGACTTTTAATTTCAAAACCGTCTTGTTATTTCGTGTGCACAAATGTATCTTATCCAGTAAATTATGACTTATTTGGTATTATATTCCAGATCGGGCAACTCTACGATGTGTTTGTTTTGCCAGACACGAATTAACTACACAAGTCGAACAAGTCTTGTCTCACCAGCTTGGAGTCAAAGCTGTGCCGAATCAATTTGCGAATTATTTCAATTGGACACTACATTCCACTCCTACTTCACCTCCGACAAGTTCTGTGAATCCTGTCTTACACATGTTTTGAATATTGACTTCAATTTGAAGACTTTGGCCAAGTTAAATTCAAGTCTTGCCAAGTCCCGAAGGACCTTGGAGGATTTACTTAGAGAAAACGTTGAACGAGTGTCATGCGTCAGATTACCAAAACTTTTAAAGACATACAGTCAAACCGTTATGACAGTTTTTAACGCCATACATCCTCATGAATACGACTTGATGGACTTTGTGAAGCCTGAGGTCTGCAAGAACAGTTCTGAAGCTATTCGACATTGTAAATCAGAAAAACAAACACGGGTTTCCAGATACGGACGCAAAGTCTCATACATAAACTTGAAGAGTGACATGGATGTATCGAGTGATGAAGATGTCAAACCCATGTCACAATCAACGGAGTCGGATACTCAAGATTTCGATTACGGGGTATCGGAGATTCAGGACTCTGACAACGACATGATATCGGATCGAGATTACAATGCTCCGTCCAAGCGTCCTGTTGTGAAAAAAGTGGTTAAAAAACGGATTCCAAAGAAGCAGGTTCTCAAGGCTACTGCTAAACAAAAGCGAATTTCCTGTTCTGTACCTGGCTGCAATCATTCTTTCTTGGAACAGCGCTGCCTCGATGTTCACGTTCGTTCTGTGCACGAGGGTGACAAAGTAAGATATATTCATTCAATATTCAAACTCTATCAACTTGTAGAATTTTAATCAGTGTTAGTTTGAATTCTACATTCTACTAATTTTACTTGCTCATTGTTTTTCATCAGACACCCTATCACTGTGACCAGTGTTCACTGAAATTCGAAGATTCAACTTGCTACGATGAACATTACAAATCTCACATACAAAAACGTAGCTACAACTGCATAGTTTGCAAAACAGTATTTTCTAAGAAATGGTCTCTCAAGAACCACCTTGTTTCCAGCCAAGAGTGTATTCTTCAACTCAACGCCTCAATAGTTCCTGAGCCTAAGAAATGTAGCTACTGTTCAAAACTTTGTGCTCAAGAGGAATTGGAAGGACATGAGGCTCTCCATGAAGCCATGGACGCAACGACGCTTCCATTTGCTTGTGTGCTTTGTGAGCAACAGTTTACAAATACCGTGGACTTACGGAATCATGTCTTACTTGAGCATGAAACTAGTCTCCCAAGGTGTGACCAATGTTCGAAGGTGAGTAATTAGAAGTAATTATGTTACTTGTACTAGATTCTGCTTTAAGCAAATACTGCATTCTCTAATTTCAGGCATTCAATTCTCTGCCTAATCTCCGACGTCATATGGAAATCATGCACTCTGATCGGAGCGCTTCGCTACAATGTAAGCAGTGCTCCTACATTGGAGTCAATAAGAGTGACTATATTCGACATCTTAGGACTCATCGAACGGGAAGGGATTATCAGTGTGAACAATGCGGTAACACCTACAAGAGTAATAGCAACCTCAAGCTTCACATGATGATTCACAATAATGTGGTAAGATTCTTTAATTCGAGCCCAATTCAAATATTACGAAATTATTAAGTTCTAAAGCCTTCGTTTGTGTTCAATAGACTCCGTTCCGTTGCCGGCTTTGTCCAAAAGCCTTCAACCAGTCTTGCAAACTGAAAGCACATGAGGTATACTATAGAAAATCATATAATTTCAATGTAATCTACTCTTTAGCACGCTTAAATATCAAATGTTTACCTTTTCCAGCAAACTCACGCCCCAACAAAGACGTACGTCTGTGACAAGGTAAGTATATACGGAAAGGTCAATTCTTTAAAACGCATAGGGAGTTTATATACAATAATTAAAGCCCAGATTTTCTTTTCTTGACTTGTAGTGCGGAAAGAGTTTTCGAACAGAGAAGAACATTTACCAACATAAAACGTACTACTGCAAGGATGGACCAAAACTCCCATATTCCAGAAGCGTGAAACGAAAAGAACGTGAACGAAATTCCCAAGCCCTCAGAGATCCTGAAGATTTCCCGTCACAGTCAGTCACAGCAGCTAATTCAAAGGAGCGCTCTCCTATTCAACCAGAATATCAAGACGCCAACAATCCTCAGTTCTACCCAATTCAATTGCACGACAGCTTTCCTAAGAAAGGCCACTACGCGTCCATTCTTCAAACCTCAATAGCTGAACCTGTACTTCATACGATGTTGGGGAGCTGGGTCAACTCACAGAGTTCCGTCATCCAGGTACAAGTAGAGGAGAATCTAAGTGAAGAATTCGAAACTAGTGAATAAATGAGCGAAACTATTGTTGCTAGGGCTAGGATGGTCTTTATTTTGCAAGGACCCGACCTGCTTTCGGACATTTAGAATTCACTAAGGATTTGAATTTGTAATGGTCTAATGCATTAAATAAAATGGTTTTACTCTTACAAAATACTTTCAGTAGCGTCCAGCATCCAGCACCATCGACACTTACAATATTGACCTCAACCTGCATGATAAACTCGAAATTAGTATTAGACATCTCGCTTGCTCATAGCAGTGTAATATTATATAGTTTTACTGCTGGATGAGTACAACACGTGTCTGTCTGGTGTGTGTGTAAAAAGTTATGTCAGAAATAGACATCATGCAGTTGCAAAATTGAATGAATGTGGTTGGCTGCGTATTCAGTAGCTGTGAGGTGCGGATTGTGGACACATGTTGTGGAGCCTCGTTCGTTCGAGTATGTTTTTAGTCCTATTCCGTATTTCAATCGAAATTGATAACGGCGATTTCTGTACCTGCAACCTTAATCTGAGCAACAACTGTAAGGTAAATCAAATCCGAGTTTATTAATATTTAGGCTTGTCGTAATATACAGCATAGAAAACATTTAAGTACTACAAATTGGTATATTATGTAGAAGTACAAAATAATACAAAATATTTCATAAGTTTAAACAGATTTATATGTATTCTTTCTACATAGAGCCAAAATGACAATGGATCAACGAATCGAAGTGAGGCAAATTAATATTACCAAAGAACCAGAACTCTACGCTCAAATTCTCGAACTACGAAATATAGAATTGCGAAAAGAGATCGGACTCAATATTTACGATGAAGACCTGAGTGATGAGATTAATCAAGTCATATTAGCAGCACTTCTTCTACCAACTTCTAACACAACAACGATCGTTCTGGGTTGTGCTGTTCTAGCTGCTCAGGACGACCAGAAAACATTTCGTTTGAGACAAATGTGCGTTCATAATGGTTATCAAGGACAAAATATTGGACGTCGTATAATGGAAGCTGTGGAAGTTGTTGCAAAAGATCAGCTTCGTTCCAGAATTCATCTTCTTGCTCGGACAGTTAGCAAAGGTTTTTATACAAAGTTGGGTTATTCCACTATTTCAGATGAATTTCTTGAAAAGTGTACAAAGGTTATGCATTTTGAAATGGAAAAACTTCTTGTTTAAATGGTACAACAGAAAAAGTCAAACTTGACATTGACACTGAATAAATGCGATGTGCAAATTACAAATTGCAAGTTATACAGAATAACAATAGCACCTCAAAATAGCACAAATTTCAATCATTCCAATTTTCACTATCTTCTCAGCGTCCAAACGAATTCATGTGCGTACTTAAGTTCCCTTTTTCCACACGCGACGACAAGGAAACCGTGACTCTCCAGCAGATCCATAGTTTCCAACGGTGACAGATGAATTTTGAATCGACGACCAGATGATTCCAATACTGCACCAATTGAAGTGAAAAAATCGTCCTGGATCTGACTCGACCCCATCAAGTAGCACTTTTCAGCTTCTTCAACTTTGTATGCGTTAGAAAAAAGGAAAATGTGTGGCATGATTGCTCAACTTTTCTGGATTCTAATTTAACAAAACGAGAACCAGTGTCAATTGACAATACAGTACTTTCAGTTTCAGTAAAGGTTCCTTTAGGTTTTTCATTGTCTATAAACAAAGGAACCCGGGTATTTTTTTTGGATTTCACGGGGAACTGAATTTTGTTCTGCGTGAACTGACATCCAAAATCAAAGATGAGCTGCTAATTTTGTGACATCATCCGATTACTTTTATTCCGTTGCACTCGTATCATAATTCATCTCACACAGTACACACAATGTCACATGACATGACACCTGAAATTCAGTCAAGTTTCCTTTCACCGAACAACTTTCTCCACGGGCTGGGGCATCATGAGTCATAAGTGGAACTGCTATGCTGTGCTGGCAACAACATCAGCAGCAGCATCTGATAAACCACGCGAGGACCCCGATAAAGCGGAACGTCTTGAACCACATTCGATCCAGTTGCCACTTTCAAATTTTGTTTTGAGTTTGACATTCACTTTCAACGTTTCAACTTTCACTTTCTGAAATGTTGACTGTATTGAAAGTCCAATGAACGTCGCATTCCGCTGAGATGAACGTCCACACACTTTGCATCCTGCTTTGACATCGTCTGACGTCCTTGGACAAGCGAGTTTTTGCGAGAATATCAGGTAATTTATAATTTTAATACTGACACAGTCCAATCATCATGACATGATCCTTTAATCAAAATAGTAATGACGTCTTACATTTAGAGTACAGAATGTCGTTCTTGGAAATCAATTCAAAATGCCTCATGTGTCAAAACAGTGTCGAGGAGCTGAATGACTCGAATACGTCATGGATTTCTGCAGCCTACTCAGCTTGGGATAAAAGCTGTGCCACTTCGCTATGTCAATTATTCAATTTAGATGTGGATCCTTTCCAAAATCTATTTCTGGAAGCGGGATACTGCTCTTCATGTCACCTGCTCATAAGGGAAGTGGATTTTACAGTTAGGAGCCTCAACTGTCTCCAGCAGACTCTGAATAACTCTCGAGACAGCTTGGAAGCTTTACTGCGTGAAAATTATAATGCAATCAAGAATAGCGGAAGTGGCATCAAAGAAGAACCCGTGGATCCTGATTTTCTTAGCTTTGCCAGCTCATCCTGGGCGAAGTCCTACAGTAGCACTGTAAAATTCATTTTCGAGACAGTATCTGGCTCTTCTGGCAATGTAAACATTATTAAACCCGCAGCTTTAGTCAAAATACCGAAAAAATCTAAATGCCGGAAGCCACGTGTCATTAGTGTTGTATATGCGGAAGAGGAAAGGAATACGGTTAATTATGACAAGTTAACATCAGGATCAACGAGACTGAAACGGAGCAGTACAGTTCCAATGTACTGTTATGCTGAAGCTTCTGATACTGAAGAGCCAGAGCCAGATCACGGTGGAAATGACTCGGACTTTAAGCCGGAAGTTGAAGCCATACTTTCCGATGAGAATAGAGACTTACGCTTGGACCCCGAAGAAGATAACGAAGCCAGTGAACTCGATCCCAATTCTGATTCTGACCATTCGGACTGGGAAATCTCAAATGTTCCAAAGAAGCGACTGTCTGCAACTACAAGAAACAATCCTGCCGAAAAATCAAAGCGAAAAAGGTCCAAGCCTAATCCAACGGGAGTTATTAACAAAAATCTGAGCAATAAATCCAAATTCAACTGCACGTTTGAACCCAAATGTACCTTCTCAACTAGAGCACCAATTAAATTGCAGGCTCATATTAATCGAGTTCACAAGGGGGACAAGGTATGTGCTTCTTAATTCTCTTTTCAGGGTCATAATTTCACTTCATGGTTACTAATTACTCAAAATTGTTTATATTGTGCAGCGGCCTTTTCACTGTGAAACTTGCAAGGAAGGGTCCAAAGACTTCGCCTTCGGGAGTGCAACGAGTTACTACTATCATCAAAAGAAGCACCATCCTACATCTGAGCCTACCATCTTCTGCGATATTTGCAAGAAATCGTTCATTGCAAAGTGGGAATTAACAAAGGTACAAAGGTACAAATATGAAAGGGTTTGTAGTTTTCTATATAAACAATTCATTTAACCTTTCCAGCACAAGGCAGTGGCCCATGCAGAAATAAATTACAAGTTACGATGCTTTCATTGTAAGAAAATGTTTGATGAGGACAAACCTGATGAACTGAAGAAACATGAAGAATTGCATAAATTGAGGGAAAAGCCTTTCGCTTGCGTTCTATGTGACAAAGAAGACTATACCAATACGCACGACCTTTCCATTCATGTTGGTCAGGAACACGAGGAAATATCATTCAAATGTGAAACTTGCAACAGAGTAAGATATCGAAACCAAGAGTGAAATCATCGGTAGCTTTCAATTCAACATTCAATTTTTTAAAAAAAATAATGGTAATTTTTTGTGCAATATGTTACAGGCTTTCAACACGAAGAAGAAACTGAGGAGGCACATTGTTGCGACACACTTGGAAAGAAACCCCGCATTACAGTGTCAGCAATGTCCATTCAGAGCCTTGTGTCCAAGTGCTCTAACCAGACACGTCGACTGGCATTCTAGTCAGCGGAACTATCAGTGTGACATGTGTCCCAATCGCTACAAAAGTCAGTCCTGCTTGAATTATCATATGCGTGTGACCCATGGAAAGGACCGAGCTTACAAATGTAACTTGTGTGGCAAATCATTCGGAGCATCTTCCCAACTCAAGGCTCATGAGGTGACACGCATTCAGTATTCATATTTATTGTTCTGATTCTGTTGTTAGATTTCGTAATTCTGACAAATGTCCGAATTACAGGAAAGTCATAACACCGTGAAGTCTTACTATTGTGAAATCTGTGGAAAAGCTTTCATGGGAAAGAAGTATCTGGGTCAGCATATGAGAGGTCATGCTGGTAAACTAAAGAAAAATAATAAGCAAAACAAAACACCTCGAGTTCGTAAGCCAACTACCACTCCTGCTGGACTAGTAGCTACGTCGTCTACAAGAAGCATGACCTCAGACGCAATGAGCGTGGAAGGTGATGCGGAAATGGAAGCAGAAGTTCCAATTCCACCTCGTCCAGCTCACCAGCACCATAATTCCCGTTTTGCAGCCGACGAAGATCATGCTTGTGCTTCTAATCTTCAGTTTCGGACACATTTAAGACATCCGGTCGAACACTCTATGGCTCCGGGTGGCTTACCAATTAACCTAGTGAGTAATTGGAATAATAGTGAGCATCATCACTCGTATCTTCGGCTTTCGAGCAACCCTGTACATCAAGAGCAACAGCATCCGTCTTCGCTGGACTTGTCACAGGGAGCACAATTCCTCTCCGTTCTTCAACAACAGCATCATGCCATGGCTAACAATTATTTTTCTTCGATGCATTGACCCGTTTTGTCAAGATTAGTCTTGTAAATCAACCCGGTATAACCTCAACTTTGAACATTTTCGATTTTCGAATATTAATTATATAATATTGAATCCTCTGTTAACTTTGCTAATTGTGCAATATTCGGGGGATCAGCGTAGCGTAAGCAGTATCCCGTGACCATATACAGTCAAAAACAGTATTGAATTAAATACATATATCTAATCATCCAGAAAGCGTGTCCACTTTCTTGCACTTCCTTGACAAAATTGAACATAGCTGAAGCTAAAATTCTCATTTTAAAGCTGGAGTAGTAGGGTGGTGTAAGGAAAATTAACGCACCTGACACTTTTGGCATGTAAATCAATGCAAACAGATAACTTTGTTCAGTCGTCGTTACACGTATTGATAAACCATATCCTAGCATCATGGATGTGTCAAACTGTAAAGGTAGTGAAACGAGTAAGGGAAAGTGAGAGATTTTAATTGAAATATCTTTAGTTATTATTTTTATAAAATCTCGTGGACGTGTTCAATTTAGACGTGCGATGGGGTGATGAAACTATAGAACAAGTTATTATCAGTCAAACACAGAACACAGTCCTAATACATACATGTAATGACTAAACGGTGATTTTAGAACTTAATTCCTGTTTTACATAACTTACGCAATACCAATTACAATTTACAATACAAGACATTCAACACAATGACCTCAATAATCTAAAAAGCAAAAAGGTATTAATTCTTATGTCTAAATTTTCAAACGAATTACGCAAGCATTTTGGTTTGATTTTCATACA
>JAQFYU010002445.1:0-11890 GCA_034694905.1 Ceratophysella granulata
CATTGAACCCGTAATTTAATTAAGAATCCTCATTGGCACTTTGTCGTATTCTCAGTTATATGTAATGGGCAGGATACACGCAATCAGGGTTACAAAGTATTCAATTAAGATTGCTGGCTTACCTATCACTGAATCTGCCTGAAACAGACTGTAGCAAAGGGTGGTTCGGCGAAAAATTTACCCAATGTATATTAGCAAATTAAGATAAAAACAAGAAAGCGACTCAAAAGCTCAAAAATTACAAATACTTCAAATTGAAGCAAATTTCGAGAAATCCATTTTCTGTTTTTAACACCTCATGAAAAGGAACTAACTTTACTAGCATTTCGACCTTCCTTGACTAATTTCGAGAATCGTCACTTGGAAAAAGACGTTTCTCACGAATTCATTGTGGTATTCACTTCAAAAATTATAAAAAAGAAGAATATTCAATAGAATTGATTTCCCCCTTAAATTTTTGAAACACTGATCGATTCATTCATTCAATCAAATATAAAAAAACTACACATTATACAGTCTGGGTAAGGATCAAGAAGAGTCAACTTTTTCCTCGTTTAATTTTTTTGAAGCCTAAACAAAGCAAAAGCAAGCAACCTAAAAAGTTATATTGAAATACAGAATTTTTAGAGAAAATCGGATTCTTAAATCTAATTTAGGCTATTTTGTGGAGACACATAAATCCTGAAATTAGTGTATGGTCGAGAAGGACGAATAGACCCACCCCATGGCCCTGTAGTGGAAATTCAACAAAACTACCAATTATTGTGGGTGGATGCTTGGATCATCCCGCCATGTCAACGGGATGTTAACATTTTCATTTTCCCAAATATTAGACAAACTTACACCCGTTGCAAGTATTTCAAGAAATCCGAAGGTTACTTTGATTGGTTGAACAGTATTTTTTTAAAATTACATTGCGGTGAGCTTTCGTTCAATCAACGGAATATTTCAAGAACGTTTCAGAAGTCATTCCTGTATATTCAATTGATGATCAGGGTTAGTTAAAAATATTATAAAAATCTATGGTAGAAGGATTTTACGGGATTCACACAGGTGGTCGACCCTGTTTTGAGGTAACATTCTAAGAACTTTTATGTAAGTAACATAATTCACATTCGCAACCCTGAAATCGCATTTAGTTTATCACAATTAAACCCATTATGATTTTTAATCAGAAAAAGATCCAAACCGTATACTTAATAGTGTGATATTTAACAAGCAGAGAATATAAAACACAGAAGGCTGAGCTGCACGCTGCACTTAGAATTGTTACTTGTTCCTTCTTAGTAAGTAATGGGAAGGAGCGAGTGTTTGTGGGTAATTGACTCAAAACGTAACTAAGTACATCCGACATTGGATAACTCGTTCTGCTTCTTGTCTGTTTAATTGTTCACATGCTCCAGCTACCTTTCTCTTGTTTGTTTTATGGGAGAAAATGTATTTATGAGCTTTAAGTCGTGCGTTAGTTTTAAGCTGTTCGAGTAATTAAATAACCCATACAGGAATTACCAGAATTCTCTGAATCGCCTAAATCCAGATGATATGATCAATGCACCCACCCAATCCATTATAAATTACTGTACTCACTGTATTTCACTTTATGACTTCCTTTGAAATGCGGCATGGTTGGAACTTCGCATTTGCAGATTTGCGAATTGATAGGTTTCAACGGAATTTCGAGTATATTGTTGGTTTTACCCAGAGCGTGCAACTTGCAATAATTTGTTGTGTTACATTAGATTACTACACAGCTTGATCTCCTAGCTCGTATTTTATTTATATTTTTGTGGGCCAGCCATCGGGTAAAATCAACGACTTGTTTGCACTTTCCACTGGCATCATTTTTGCAAAAGATTACCAAAACTTCTTTTATCGAGTATTTTCCTAAATAAGGTGAAATGGGATGTTTAGGGTGAAGGGACTATATAAGTCAATCGTAATTTGTTACAAAAAATCCAGCGTTTATGTCTTTTTTCAGAATACAGCAACCACGATGCGGGTAGCCAAAAGACTTCAGATGAACATTGAGCTCACCCAACGTGATTCCATGTCAACTTTTGAAATGGTCCGGAACATTACATTTCCCATTATGTGGACAGAAGAGGTAAGGATTTGTATTTCGAATTGACGTATTGCTCCTATTATCGTATCGCAATACGTTTAACCTTTAGGTTGACGACCTTCATGTGTTTTTGTCTCGACGAATGAATGACTCACTCTACTGTAAAAATGCGTACTGAGACAATTTGACAATTATTTATTTGGCCAAATTGAACGGAGATAAATGTAGATGTTTTGCTCCCAGCTGGGTGGTTCAGGTTTGACGCTATTATTATACGGGAAAAATTGTTATTTTTACCAAGTTGAGACCAGACACCCCTAACTATACAAATGCCTGCTATGGCGATTTTAATCCTCACCTTTGTCGCTTTGTCCTCCATTTGCCCTGACATGAAAACCCATATAATATGAAGAAACCCATACAATATGAAAAAACCAAAATACCCATTTGTACGTATATGCATTGCATTTATGATTTGTTGAATGACAACTTATCTAACATATTTTTGTTGATTTCTGTTCCAGTCAGCGGAATTGCCAGAAGATTTTTTGAAGATTTTTGGGAGAATGCACCAAGTTCAGGGCTGGGTGGACTCGGGCAAGTGGATAATGGTCGGCGTGAGTCTAGGGTGTTTGGGCCTTGGAATCCTCGTAGGTATGTTCACCAAGGATAAGGTCGACCCGTTGTTGAAGTAATTCCAGTGCAACCCTGTCACTAAGCAAAGTCTGTATTTTAGTTGCAAATTATCCTGTAGTCAGTGAATAGTAATCTCAAATCAATTTTTAGTTTATTGTTGACACAACACAACTATATATTCGTCTTTGACGGACTGTAGATAAATATGAAATGTTATTCATACCTTAACCTACGTACATATGACTTTTATCAATTTTATGTGGAACCTGAATCAACAAAGTACCTGCATTGTATCGTATCTAAGAGTAGGTTCTTCTCACTTAAATAAATCGAATGTTTAGTAAAATGATTTTTAGTTTCGTTTCTGATGTTCCGAAAACTTCGAAATTATGGAGATGAATATCTAAATATACTGGGATCAACATCATTTTTGTTTACTATTTCAGATGCATCAATTACTTACTGAAACTTGAAAATATTCAATTTTTAATTACCATCCTACGCTAATCTTACTTAAATTGCAGAATTAGTATCGATTGAAAATTGAAATGTAATTATCTAATTACTAGTTACTTGAGTAGAATTCGTTGCATAGTGCCTACTTACATGCAAATTCTTTGTGGGGATACAGTAAATTCAATTAAGACAATTAATTAAGAACAGCAATTTTAATCATCTAATTCTGGGTCGATTCAATGTAATCTTTGGCTAATTTAAAGAATTCAATATGCTTGGAAAATTTTACGGAATATTGCAGTCAGAATTAGAGAAATAATTTATGCGGAACATCAAACTACGTAGATACATTTTCAAAGTGCATGATCTATGTATATTGATCTGTAATACACATCTTGGTGATCTGGACACTTTGATAGTTACTAAGCTTAACATATTTAGTTCGAAATGGAAGCTCTAATATATCAATTAGTCGTAAATCAAATGTCCTACAATATATAATATAAGTAAATGGTCTTAAACTAGATTGGAATGGATGTTGTGCAGAGACTAATTACAATGTTAATACATCTGTTTATGAAATATGTATTACACAAATGCTCTATCCGCCTGTCTGAACAATGTATAGTTTTTATTTAAAGTGGATAAACAATTAGGAGAAATAAACCATTTCAAAAAGGCAAAAGAAACATTGTTTTTCTTTTTTAACAAGACTAGCTTAGAAATGGCAAAATCGTGACCCAAGAATTATTCCACCAGAAAGAACTCCAACTGGAAGTCTTTGCGAATCCGGGTCGATCGCATATCAAAAAAATCTTTGATTCAGTATGTGCTCCGGCCGGATCGCATACTAAATCGGTACCCACTACCCACTTCCTGTAGAGTCAAATGCTCTAACCGCCTAATATTTGCAAAATGCATATCTTATTGTACATAGTATTGTACTATTATTACTCGTACTTAAATTAAATAAACAATTCGAAGAAATAACCACGTCGAAACATGGACGAAATTTTTTTGACTCTGCAATGTGAATTGCTGCAGATTTTTATTCAAACCATAAATATACAGGACTCAAGTCAAGCATACGGCATTATCATTGCCACTACATACATAAATGAACCCGGACCGGAAATACGATGTGCAATACATGCGCGTGTAACGGTCGCAAATCGGTCACTTTTAGAAAATTCTTCTGCTCACAACGTTCTTTGGTTTCATTTGTGTTGTGTATCCCTGTCCAAAAATCTCATATTTTCATATTAATCTTTTACGGTCGATAAACGACGCAAAATTTTATCTTAAAATTATCCCACGACTTGTCATTTCCAGTAATTTTAGCAAATCGCGCTTAAAAAAGAAATTGTGGGCTATTCGGTAGTGCATATTGCAATGCACGGGTCAAACTTGATTGACCTTTAGTAGCGTCTAAAAAAATAAGACAAGAGCCTGAATTGAAGCAAGTGAAGCACGCCTGGAAATATGCTCATCAGGAATGGATCATCATAAAACTTCTCAGCCAGTTTTGTATCTCGAAAGTAGAGAAACCTAATTGCTGGCCAAATAAGAAACGTAGTCAAAATGTAACAGGCATTTATAGCCTCCCAGAATTTAAGAGCAAGAACTGTCCTGGTTCCTACCTAAAAGAAACAAATGGAAATGTTGAAATGTCGTTTATTGTATGTAACTCAATCAAACCGAAAATCACGTGTAATACTATAATGTGCAATGCAAGTACACAACTCGTGTGCTTCTGGAAGAGCCTAAACTTACACTTTGTTTCACTACAGGAACAAGAACAAGAGGTCCAGACAGAATCTCAAATCCATATTCTGCACAAACTATGCATAATAAAATACATTATATGTAAATGTTTTTTTTCAAAAATAGGCACATTTTGACTGAACAGGCATAATTTCGATAGTTCATAGTACTCGTATTTATACCCATGAATGATGGTTTGGGTCCATACTGCTTCCCGAAGTAGATTCCCATTTTCGGAATTTTTTCTCCTCCAAATTCCAAATGAGAAAGCAAGCCCAAGATTCCAAGCTACTAAACAAATTGTACTAAAAATAAGGTACAAGGTTTCAAAGTGGCCCAAAATATCTAAATAGTTGCGGATTTGAACCTTAATTTGAACAAAACGCGTGAGACAGAAAGGACGCACCTCGCCTGTAGTTTATATTCAGGAATGTTTGGCATCTTCTGATTTCCCAAAAATGAAAGTCAAAAGTCTCCATGGGAGACTTTAAAATGATATTGCAGTTTGCAGCTACGTAATTTTCATATGAAATCATAACAAATATATTATCTAGAATATACTCAAGCACTTTAATAATTGGACTGAGTTCAATTCCAACCGAGTATTGAACTGTAAATGTAACTAGCATGTGCTCCAAAGAATTTGATTTCGTGGCAGCAGGTGTGAGATCGGTGCGTCCTTCCTTTAGTCATGCTCTCCTGGACATTCCGTACGAGTAAATAATAACTAGGGATGCAGATATATGCAATGTTTTGAATTGTTGTCTTGAAATGAATTTACAGTTTCATATACAGATTCCCCAATCTGCATTCATCGTCTCCTTACTCGTATTTAGCAGCAACTAATTCTGACTTGGAGATGCAACCAGTAATATAAAATCTGAAGTGAAAGTAAACTGAACCGTATAGGTTTTCCTTGCAGAAATACCTAAGTACTCACAATTTGCAGAGTTGCCAGAAATTGAAAAGCACCCCTCATGATTGTCTCCTTAGCATCATTCCATTCGGTTTCAAATGTTCGAATAAGTCGACTTCCTGGAATAACCTCGGCGGTCCTATGACCCTTCTTGCCGACTTGTGTTAGCTCCAGAACCACTTCTGCTGCATTCTGTCCGCTGGCTGATTTGTAGTACTTTTTCACTTCAGCTCTAACCAGTATTTTCCTTGGATGGACCATGGTGCTGACTTTCTCTTTTGAAATGGGCCGAACAACTGAACTACGATTTTGTAAATTATTCTAGACAGACGAGCGTCCGACCAATGTGTGTAAATAACGCGAAGCTATGAACAATTAAAATAAAATACGCATTGAGTTCCTCCCATGCCATGCATATTCCAAATTCCAATGATAATAAATTCTTGAGATCGCGGTCGTATGTTCTTCAGGTTTAACGTTGTATAAGGCACCCGATTGATGCTGAATACATCATTGGAGAAACGAGGAGGAACAAAGCTGTGTCTACCCGGGTGGGATGAACCTCTTCCTGGGGACGGGGACAGTGGTAGTACATTAATTAAACTATGTCTTAGACGAGCTACATAATAGATGGGCACATGGTTGGCCCTCCGGCCCTCCGGCCCTCCGACTCGACTTAGGCCCTCCGGCCCTCCGGCCCTCCGGCCCTCCGACTTGACTTAGGCCCTCCGGCCCTCCGGCCCTACGGCCCTCCGACTTGACTTAGGCCCTCCGGCCCTCCGGCCCTCCGACTCGACCTAGGCCCTCCTGCCCTCCGACTCGACTTAGGCCGTCCGGCCCTCCAGCCCTCCGGTCCAACTTAGGCCCTCCGGCCCTCCGGCCCTCCGGTCCAACTTAGGCCCTCCGGGCCTCCGGCCCTCCGACTTGACCTAGGCCCTCCGGCCCTCCGGCAAAAACAGGTCCTCCGGAGGGCCGGAGGGCCGGAGGGCCATACGCCCATCCATACGCATACCCTTTGCCATTGCTCGATTGCTCATTCTCGCACTATATGCCATAATGCCACGTTTTAAAGCGTCAGTTTAGATTATGATGCATGATACAGTAAATTTAGTTATCGACTTGAATTTAAAAATAAATTTTGGAATAGTATAAATTTGAAAATCGAGCCTATAAAACCTATGTAGTTCTAAGTCATGTAAAAAAAAATAACATAATAACCGTAAATTTCTCCCAATTTTTCTATTTATTGACCTCTCAATTTTCTTAAATCCTTTCGGATAAAGATTTCGAAATACGAATGGACCTATAATCTTAGTTTTAATGCATTAAAACAACTACACTTCGCTTTTTTTATTTTCTGAAAGCCTCACTCCATATCGTGAACTAAATTGCTTCCTATTCCGTCTCCCATCCTCGAAGAATGCCATCAATGTGTAATTTAAATCCCGTGATCGTGATAGCATAATTTGAACTTGTTCCTACTAAATAGAGCTAAGTTTACTACGTTTACTCACCGCTGAACTTTGCCATTCTGTGTGCAGTGTTTTATTATGTAGATAGAGATTGAGTTACTCGTATATCTACAGATTGAAAATTTAAGGTGAAATGTTGGCTCAATGGTGAAAATTCGACGATTGAATTTATTGTATTTATTTACTTTATGCTTGGAATTCCATGTTGTTGGAAAACTGCATTTAGAAGAGCAACGTGTGTTGACATCCAACATATTGTTATGCTATTGTCACGTGCGTTTACGATATTTCACAATTTCCTTGTGTTTGTTGGCTGAAGCGGAACAAACTAAAAATAAATGTTGAATCAAATGAAAGGAACATTCAACGCTATACACAAAAATTACAGCTACAAGCTCGAATATCGTATCTGTCAAAATGAAATTCGATACTGGACGATTTTATTCCGAAAAAAATACGGCTACTATCCAAGTATATTTAAAGAAGAACCATTTATGCCTGAGAGTTTAGTTGAGGTTGATCATCTCGAGTTCTGGTGGCATAATCCCCACCATGCAAGTATGCGGAGAAAACCAGGAGTTGATTCAAAGTCATCCAACCCGCCAGAAGCATCCAGTAGATTGGGTCAGCCTGAATCATTCCAATACTGATGAGTCTTCCTGGATTCGAATAATTGAAGAAATGAAGAACCGGACAAATGAACAGAGTGATCAGAAGGACAAGCAGGGCAGTTGTCGCCCACAATCGGAACATGATTTTAGTCCATTTGCCAAACTGCGAATAAACAATTGGAAATCAGACCGTATATTAATTCTGCTACGAATACTTAAGAAAATCTGCTTAACGCTATGGAGACGAAGAATAATGCTTCACTTACGGTTTTCTGTGCTACAAGAGCAAGCATGGAAACTCCCATCAGAATCTCGTAAATGTACTCTCCATAAGCTGCAATTAAATATTTCTGTATTTGAATGAACTCGAGAAAGGAGCATTATGTAATCCATATCGGAATATAAATTGATTCTTTCGTTTTACCCAGGATAGTGCTTTTGGGTCCAGAGTTATTCCAGAGGAAGATTCCCAATTTACCCAGTTCCATGTCAGATACAATGTAGATGCCCAGTCCAAAACATCCCATCAACTGAAATCATTTGAAAGAGCAGTCTTCTTTCAGTACCGTCAAAATTCAATGCAAGTTGCAAAAAACGAAGATTCCAAAGATAGCTTGTTGAACACTATGTTGCAATAATTAATAATATACGCTGATTCCTGATACCCATCGTATATATACGTAGCAGAAATTCCATTTTATGTTAAACTGCGCATTTAAATCTCAACAAAATAGATACTTGGTTTAACATCCCGTCAGCTAAGCTGAAGAAATGCAAAATGCACCAAAAAAAAGTAGAAAAGGGTCAAATAATAATATCAAACCATAAAATACTTTAATCAAACAAACTACTAATAAGGAAACACTGTGAAATCTTTGAAGAGAAACCTAATGCTAAAATATTACGAAAATTACAAAAAATCAAAATATGCAAATAGGTACTAGAAAGATAAGATGCTGTACATACAAAAAACACTTTGTAGCATAAAAGCACTTGTAAATCGATGAAATCTTAATTTGTAAAAATATTCATTTATCCCACGAAGCGATGCATTTTGCCTGAAAATGTCACTCGATTTCGTCTTGTGCTGTAAATGTTGTACTGAATTGATTTAATTTTCTAAACCAGAACATGCTGTAATCAGCATTCCAATTGACTGAAGAAGGAGCTTTGACTCCTAAATGTATTTTTTTCTTAGAATTGAAAATAAAAACCAATGTCAGTGTAATCAAATCTGATCTAATTAAGAATAACATAAAGAACATGGTAATTTTGCTACATTCATCTGGAAAGTAAACAACTTCAGCAACTCTTGGCTTTCAATAAAAAAGTGTGAAATTCTATTTAAAAGCTCCATATCGGACTCCGTTGTCACCACTACTGTACATATTGTATTGCAAGATTTAAATCGACTTACAAGCTTCAAACTCGTAACGTATTGAAAGAGAGCCCTGGTTATTTTCCCCCAAAAGATCTTTGCTGTAGCTTTCCGAATATTACGAGATCTTCCATTCCCTTCGGAGCCAAGAGGTCCCAGAGCCACATGCCCTGCATTCGGATTTTCCGGAGCACGCTCGCTCCCTCCAGCCGCAGAACCGGAAGTTGTTGAGTTGTCGTTGGCAGTACTCGAGTTAACAGTACCCCTCGCTTTCTTGGCCTGGACGACAACCTTCTTGCTTTGACCCATATTGAAATTTTCAAGACACCGCTCAGCGTTTCACGTCCAAGTGGTTCAAAGTTAGCCAATCAACTAAAGTTGGTCGGCTAGGGTTTTCAATAGAGTGAGAAGGAAGTCCAAAAGTCTTAGACACGCCCAGAAGTACTAGCCTAGAAGCGTGCTTGCTTTCCGTATTGAGAATTTCATTGCAACCCAGGTGCCCAGCTCGGTCCCGCTTTAGAGTGGAAAGCCTGGCTTGATTTGAACTTGATGGTTGATGGACGATGGACCACGGCATCAGAATATTTAATATTACTGTTTTACACTAGTAGGAGCGGAAAGATGGGGGCAGGGTAATACACAGCCTTGAACTCCAATACACCAATTCCTGCCCTCCTGTTCTTGCTCGGGGTTAAGGTTGGGCTCGGATCGGTATTTTTTCGGATGATCCGTCGGATCGGATCGAATCGGATGAGAAATTCTAAGATTTCGGATCGGATCGAATGAGCAAATATTATCCATCCGATCTTTCGGATCGAATCGGATGGACTAGCCAAATCATCCGAACTATTCGGATCTGATCGGATCGGAAAATCCCAAATTCTCAATATTTTTCTTGCAATGGCCTAAAAACTTCATATTTTATAAAGTTAGATTGGCTTCGGATCTGATAGTTTCTAATCATCCGTCGGATTTCGGATCGGATTGAAAGTTTCATATTGACTTTCTGATCGGATCGGATCGGATGAGAAATTTAAACCTTTCGGGTCGGATCGGATTGGCATTCGTTGTCCATCCGACCTTTCGTTTAGGATCGGTTGGCTCATGCAAGCCATCCGACTTATTTAGGATCGGATCGGATCGGATCGGATTGGAAAATATCCGATCCAAAGCCAGCCTTACTCGGGGTAGCCGTTTAGTATGCGATCTATTTTTTTCTAGATCAGATGCTAAATGTAAATAAGCGATCTATATTTTTCGCTTCCTACATATATCACATACCAAGTGCTGCCAGACTCAACACACAATCTAGAATTCCATATCACGATATGCATTTCGTCTGATTCTGAATTTTCATATGCAGGTGTACTAACTATGTATTAATTAGTGCAACGTCAGCAAATTTTTTATTTAATTTTGGCCTAGCAATCAAAATTGTATTATTCAAATTGAAACACCTACTTGCATATGCAATGCAACTCTCACCAAGTATAATTTTAATAAATAGCCATTAACCATAACCTACTATGACAAGACAATGTAGTAGATTACTTGCAAACATCAGTAGAACTTATACTATATTTTAATTGGTGCACCAAATCTAACCTAATTAGATTTTTTATTTCTACTGATTTTTGTTAGTAATTTATGCCAGAGAAAATTTAAGTTGCAGACGTTGCATTTCACGAATACTTCAATGCTCGAGCTTGTTGAACGCTTGAACTGAACTGCTTGATGAGCTTGGTTTCCCATTTCTTGTACAAGGATACGTTGATCTCTGGTTCATCATGTGTGAAAATAGAAGGTTCAAAGAAATATTCAAACGCTAACATGTCCTCAAATTACGCCGTCCTCGCGAATTATGTTCTTGTGCTTGGAAATTTTGGCTATGTGTGGTAGTCCTCGGTCATCGTGTATCACGAATATTGGTTTTTGGTATGAAACTCTAAAGCCAAAACTTTTGAATATTCGTATTTCATACATAGATGTTGGCACCAAGTAATTTCATTCGGACTATCTTCATATAAATATGCGCCATATACCATATCGCTTAGAATCTGAGTGAAGCGTCGGTAGTGATGAGACATGCATCCGTTATTCGTCAGATTCGAATTTCCACCAACCAACGAGTCAAGTCTTCAGTAATTCTTCCTTCTTCCCCTACATTATGCTTGATTCCAGATCCAGACGTCCAACACGTGAAATACAACACTGCTTGTTTTATCTCAATCAATGCTCCAACCCGATGATGTTGTTCAGGCTGAAACTGTAATCAAGTTTATTGTTCTGTGTAAAGTCGTTAAAATTAATATAACACATGACTCATTTTATTGCTGCTAAACTACATCTCTATATTCCATCCTGTGGAGTGGACTACTCACCGACTACGCGTTAACTGCTTTTCCAATACCTACTCTTCTTAAGCTAGTCGAATGAATTAATATGCTGATCAGACTACAAACAATACACTTGGAATTGATGTAAGGATATATGGATTTTATTTGTATTATAATAAGAGACTAGCTGGCCCCTTGAATCAGTACAAAGTACTGATCTTTAGAGATGCATTGTTCACAGTTAGGACTTAAGAACAAA
>JAQFYU010002446.1:0-11888 GCA_034694905.1 Ceratophysella granulata
ATCGTGGACACTTTCCTGGAGCCTTTCTCTGTCGGTGTGAAGCATGCAAATACTATATAAACTGGTTTTAAATTTCTTAAACTTCTTCTGACGCTTCTGCGAGGACGTATTTAAAATAAATCGCACGTTTTTAACGCGGTTTACATATAAATGCTCTGCTCCTATGGTAAATCTATTAAGCATCCGTTCATACCATGTTACATAGGTGACTAGCGCTGCGCTTCCGCAAAACTGCCGGACAGACAGACGGACGGACAGACAGACAGACAGGACCATAAGACCTTTTGGTCTAAATTATTCCAACTGTTGTGTTTTGACATCTGCAGGTTTGACATGAACAATTTGAACGGGTTTGACACCTGCTAGTTTAACATCTGTGGCGTTGCCGTGGATTTTTCAATTTGTAAAATTTCAAATTACCATTTAAAATTTTCAATTGTTCAATTTCCCTTTCATTTTTTCAATTTCTCTTTCAATCATTCAATTTCACTTTCAATTGTTTAATTTCAAATGTTCAATTTCAACTCTTCAAGTTCCAATTCAGCTTTTCAATTTCAACTGTTCAATTTCAACTCTTCAATCCAAGTTCCCTTTCTGTTTTTTAATTTATATTTCAATTTAAACTCTACAATTCCCCTTTCAATTTCAAATTTTCAATTTCAACTCTTCAATTTCCCTTTCAACTGTTCAAGTTCAAATTTTCAATTTCCTTGTGGAAATTTCTTAACAGTGAATATTCAATTTTTCAAGCGGGTTTTAGGGGACGCGGTTTTCCGAATGAACTTTTTGGCACGAAAACGATATGTTTACACAGTTACAGCATTTGCAGGTATGCATGTCCTATCTACTACTACATATGTAAGTACATGACTTTTACTGAATTAGAAAACCTGGAATTCAATTGGGTTTGTTTAAAAAAATAGAATGGAATTTATAATGGGACCTAAACTAAAATCGTAGTATATCTTCATTCGCTGCGATATTAGAGGATACTCTAATGTGTAAGAATTAGTTATGACTCTAAAACGGGCTTTAATGATGTCTAAACCAAAATTCATCGCCTATAAACCCAACCTTTATAACAAGGATGTAATTTTCGGGGGTGGCTGTTAGTGTTTATATATTGAATATGATGGACTGAGGATTAGCAACTGTTAAATGAAATTATAGACAATAAGATTGACAGTGAATAGCCTAAACCCTTTCTCTATTTTTCACGAATGAGTAACTACAATGGATTTTTTTTCATTTGAATTTAGGTCGATGATGGTTCTTCTATTATTTGCCCAACTGCGAAACGGAAGTCCGTTGGCGAGGATCCGGAGAACATCGTGAGTCGTGAAATTAAAAAGGTGAGTCAATATTATTGAACCTACTCTTCACTTGCTTTTGCTCCTTTTGCTTTCGGCTATTGGCATTCTCTTTTGCAAAAAGCTTATTGGCAGAACATGCAGAAGATTCATGAAATATCTGACTAAGATACGAAGATGAAGAATTGAGTGAAATGAAGCTCGAGTGAGTGCTCGGAGGAATGTCAACAGGTTAGGCCATGCTATATGCTATTTATACCTTGTTTTGTGTCAATATATCTGGGTAATAATAAAAGATGAAAGACTATGTAGCTATGTATACATATCCCATGATGCCATCCGATAACGAGTAACGGGCTCTTGTTATACTCATTAGAAAATTGCGTGCTTGTTTGTATTTTTCTTACCTGTATTTACTTTGTCACAAAAAAACGTTTCCTCCGGCACCGGGGTATGATCATTAGATGATGATAGAGTGAGTGGGTCTGGTACTCGCTCCCGCTCCATGTTGAATAGGGAAAGGTTCATATGCACTAGAAACAGTTCAAATATGCACTAAAATGTGCACAAAAAATGCCAAAAATATATTGGAAATTAAAACATGCAACAAAAATGCCAAAATACTAAATAAAGTACTATACCAAAAATGATAAAATTTGCACTAAAATTTGCATCAAAATACGGCATATAAATATGCAAAAATACCAATATATGCACTAAAATTTTAATTTGCACAAAAATTGTCAAATTTTGCATTAAAATGTGTACCGAAAATACGAAAGTATGCATTATTAAACCAACATCTAAATAAATATGCAGTAAATATAATATGCAATAAACTAAACTCTGTGCCTCCAAAATGTCAATATATGCACGAAAAAGTTAAAATATGCCACAAGCACCAGTGTTTTAAACTAGTTAAATTTAATTTTGGAAAAGTGCTTGGTAAGTATATAGTCCTGTCAGGCAAGTTGTAAAAACGCAGAAATAGATGAAAAACATCAAGTTCGAAATCAAACCGCGATAATTTTGATCAAACAAAAGCAATTTACAATTAAGCGCTAAAAACTTATTTTTTTTAAATAATCGGAAATTAAAATATAGAAATGAGTTAGTGAGGTGACGCAAAAATATGCAACAAAATTAGAAGACGTCAAAATCGGCAAAACTGTACTAAAAACCAATATGCAAAACTATAGTATAAACCGTTGAACTTAAATAATCAATAATAGCGCAACAAAATTATAAAAATATAATTTCAAAGTAAGTATAAAAATTTGAACGAAGAATTAAATTAAGCAAAAATTTGCTGTCTACTGATGTTTTTCCATTATATCCTTAACATATGATTCAATGTCGATGCAGAAACGTGCATTTTTTTCTGTACACCGTACATCATGAGTATTTCCAGAGCAAGCAACTCGTTAGGCAAATTGATTCCTACAGGAATTCCCAATTTGTGTTTCCACGTACGTTATTCAAGTATCTAGCATGTAGCATGTCTTTCTTCAGGTGACTCTAACCTTTTGGATCCTCTTCTAAGGTTACCAATTTGTGTAGTAATTAGAGTAATGAGAGCTCTTTAATTCCGTCTCCCGGGCGGAATTCAGAATTCAAGCAAAGTAAATATGTTCTCAGACGGAATCACTTCCTACTATTAAAAACTTTAATATTTTCTAGTTTCCTAAGGATATTTGGGCGAGCTTTCAAGGAAATTATTCTACAACCTGTCAGGCCAGATTTCAGCTTGGATTATTTTAGTATATTTTAGGATAGGAATTTTTAAACGGATTTTAGCTCAAGCATCATCTTGTTTCCTCTGCTAAAAGAATTCTATTAGATTAATTGCATCGGGTTCTTGGAGCCCTGAGGATCCTTGAGAAAAAATATCTAGTTAAAGTCAACAGACTTAGCCCTAGACCTGAGAAAGTGTCTGACTTGAGTAAGCCTAAGCTTCAGCTCTGTTCTGATTAGATGAGAAAGGTTCTGGGAAGGCTTTTGGGAAGAAAGTGTCTGCTGAAGACGTTGAGCATAGAGAAAGCGGTGAGTATAGCCTTCCATCAATTTAGGTTTGAGTCTAGACTCATCTTGCACATTTACAGCTCCTTTTGAATTGAATTGACCAGAACAAACTCAAGAAAAAGGTGGAGTGAGTGGTTTAGAGTGAATTTTGGGGCGGCTTAGGGTTTAGTAGACCGGCTTTTACTAATTGTATACTCGAGTGGTTGGAGAAGGATGAAGGAAAAAGTGTCTAGAACGGAAACTGTGGAGAAAACATAGAAGTTGAAGTCTTAGTTTTTTTCTCCGCTGATCTCAGATCTCAGGAAATCCGACCCAAACGAGGTAGTAATTTTTTGTTAGAAAAAAAATCAGGATTGAGATTCAAGCCACCAACCACCCGCGTATGGAGCTTCACGGAGTGTAAACAGAGATTTCGTGTCTGCTCTCGGTTCGTGTATTTCGTGTTGTGTCAATTTCGTTGTTGCCAAAATATGTAATGTCACACTCCTCGTTGGGTGCTAGCTCTCGACTGTTTGTTGGCTTCGTAAATCCCAGTTTGCATAAGAAGTAACCCGTAACTTGTCAACAGTACATGTGTGACTCGTTCGGTGTGGAAAAATCGAAAAGACAAAATTAAGGCTTAAGGCGATGTTAATATTTTGATTTTGGCGCCAAAACAGTTTGCTGCTCGAAGGCTGAGGTCGATCATTTCTGGTATCACATGCTAGATGGACTCATTTGAAAACAGAAATTCTAATGAATGCAAATGTAAAACATGGAATAATTTGAGCGCTTTCACCCGAATAGAAAGTTCATAGAAAGCATACTTGAATCTTTTAGACTGTCAATACTAATATTTCAATTTGAAAATAGATTGCAGCTGTACAAATATACGCATAAAATTATCCAGTATTAAAAGTTTATGAATATTGAAACTAATTATCAAGCAATTTACAAGGTCAAGTCGTCAAGTGGGTGACCTTCTTATCCGACCATGTCAGACTTTCACCATGCTCTAGCATGTACAACGTGCATATCTAGCCCTAACGCTTAATTCAAACTCAAGGTAATGTTCGTCATACTTACTAATTATTGCGTTCAGGAGGTGTAGTCACGTGGTTAAATGGAGGTTCCATAAACGAAATGGTTCAATTTTTAGCGATATAAGGTCAAAAGTGGCGGACTTTCCAAGGTCAATTTAAGTTCTACTGTACAAATTATGTACTTATCAAAAATGAAAGGAACTTACTTTCGTAAGGCAATTTCTAATACATATATTTGAAAACAATGGGCAAATTATTGTCACTTCATTAGAATGAAGTAGATGGATGGTAGTAGCAGCAGCAGCAGTTACATTTAATTTTTTAATTTATATTTAGTTTTTCGATTGTTTTAAAAATATATATTTTTTGTATGCCAAGTTTTAGTTTTAGTTCCAAATTTGCTGCAAAACGCTTTTGTCTAGCTTCCTGCTGAAATCGAATTCCTAAGATTTAATGAGACAAGCCAGCGTGTACGTTCTTCGTCCTACAATTTTGCGAAAAGACGAGAATCAGTTTGTAGAAAGCAGACGAGACAGGAAATTCAAGTTGATTGTAAATTAAGGTGATCAAAGGATAAAAGTTTTATTGGAGCTCGGTAAGAGCTCACTGAGGCTGAGGTTTTCCCTCACCGGAATATAATTTCCTATACGGAATTTTAGAAGAAGCTTTCTTTCTTCCATTCATCAAAAAAAGTTAGCAGAGCGGTAACTGTGCGGAGGAACAAGGAAGCGGGGCGGGCATGTATTTTTCGGGTATTAGTTGTGCACTCACCGAATATTAAGAAGGACTAAAATTCTTGTCGTGTCGTGTATGCATAACAAATAGGCCTCACGGTTCTTAATTTTTTCCCCGAGTTGCTTAGCTCACTATCTCCAAGATCCAAGAGTATTAGAGCGTGGAATACGTAGTGGGTTTTAGTGAAAGTTGGGCAGTGGCTCCTCCGGTTCAAAAGTGTTATTAAAGTTTCAAAACTTTTCATTTTCTGTAGCCATCTTAGTAAACAAATTACAGTTCCTTTCAGAACCTGAATTTTCATCGAGCTTGGTGACTTGACTACACTTGGACAAGTAAATAACACATGCAAGCATAGATGCACGGATGAAGAGTTCATATGGTTTTTGGTAGTCCCTTGTCGAAATGAGAGAAGTGAAAGGAGCATGAAGTTCCTCAGAAATATTTGAAGAGGAACCATTTTGCCCTATGTTCAGAATTTACACTCCGGGTTTGGGTGATAAAGTCTCTGCTGTTGAGCTAGTAGACTTGACTATGTTAAGTTGAGGAGCCAGGGTAATAACCGGAATCCTATCCATAGAATTCTTGATGAAGCTTTCGAGTTTGTGGACGGAATACATTATACTATATTAGGAGGAAAGGGAAATTGATGATGAGGCAGAGAAAGTTGGCCATGGACTCAGTTTAACCAATAACCAGCTTGCTGTGCTCTGTGGATTTGTTGAGTCAAATATTTGGATTCGTTTAAAATTTTTGAATTTGGAATATTTCCAGATTTTGATGGGGAACACTGAGATTGTTTAAGTTTTTGGTTTATTGTAAATGCTAGAGTCTGGAGAAAGGGATGGATCTTTCGTAATCTAGGATTCGCAATGTGAATTTCGAATGTGGGGCAATGTGAGACAAGTCTGAGCACCGGATTTGAATATTGGTGCATTAAGATTGTTTGAGTTTTTGAATTTGGCGCAATATAAATGCCAGTGTCTGCAGAAAATGATGGATCTTTCATAATCTAGAATTTGGATTATGAATTTCATGTGTGGGGCAATATGAGACAAATATGAGCGCCAGATTTGAATACTCGTTCTGTATTTTAAAAATTTCTCGTCCATCTGTATAAATTCTTTAAACTTATTCATGTTTGTTTTTCAAATTCTTTGGAAATTAAACACACACGACCACACATGCACTGACCTGGCGCCATATTCAAAATATCAAAATAGCCTTCAGGAAATAAAACATGCACACAAAATGGCAACCAAAACAGGGCTGGAGAATTCAAATTTGGCGCGAGTTTTAAATTCCTATCCTTGAACGTAAATAATTTTACAACAGAAGCGCAGAGTTTAGTCACTCGTTACGTGGTTCAATGCATGCTACATATTAAATAGCTAGCGCGCAGAGTTTAGTCTCTCATAGTGTGATGCGATGTACAGAGATCTATGTAAGTACTTTAAACACAACCTCACAATATTTAGCCTCCTGTAGCGCCGTGCAGAACATAGAAATCGTTGGAAGGCTAACTGCTAGTAGTCAAATTATGAAATGAACTATGCAATTTATGCCCGGTTCGAAGTGGAAGATTGCAACTATTTACTCTGAAATATAATATTGTCATTCTTGTACCCATTTAATTTTTATAATCGGCGTAGTTTCGACTAAACGTCGTAGTTTAAATTACTTGAGTCAGAAGGGAAGAGAAGCCATTGAAAACCGGAGCAGAATTAATTGGCCTGACATTCTAAGAAACGTTGAAGTTTTGAAGTATTTGGAAGGAGCTCTAAATTATTCCAAAGTGAGCTGAGGCCACAATGTTGATGAGGACCAGAATGGGACCAAAGGAGATAAAAAGAAGTCAAGAAGGGAAAACGACAATTGAATTGGAATGAAATCTGTCTCCTGCCTTCTAGTGTTCCTGTCATGTCAGGGTTTTTTTTTTGTGTAGTACAAAAAAGACTAGGACTTCTTTCTCTCTGATTCATCTATAAAATCCTCTAATTACTTCTGAAACTTCTGCACTCGACTCCTTCCAAGTTCCAAGTCAGCTGGAGTTAATTAGACACGTTAAAATGTTTCTTGGAAGACGAATGAGTCTGTTTGGTCCTTGTGTATTACCAATTCCCGATATACACTATCATTAGACGCTTTCCCATTGTTTTATTTTTGGACTGAGGAGGTATGCTGAAGGGAAGCGTCTAATGATGGTTCATGAAGAATTCAGGAGTTCTCTGGGTACCTATAATTAAATGAGCTGTGGTTCAAGAGTTTCCCCCTTGTTTTTTTTTTTGCCCAGACCCGAAACGGCCTGGCTTGAGGTATTTCTGGCCTCCGAATGAAGAAACAATTAAAATACTTGAGAACTTCTTCCCCCTTCCTATCTGTCGTTTCTGGAAGATTTAATTTGGCTACTGAACCTTGGTTGGGGAGTTCAGAGAAGCATCAGATTACTCTGCTAAAAGGGAAGCATATAGATAATTACATGAAGAGACATCCGTCTTCCTTTGAAAGTCGAGTCTTTCTTTCTTTGTTAGGTAATGGTGAGGTTGGTGAAGCTGGTATTCCTATAGTTAGTAGTTAGCTATTTCCTTCAGACTTCTCAAAAGCCTCCGAGCCTGGCGGTACGTTCTAAAGATTAGAGCGTGTCCGTGTCCTCATCTAAAACCGTCTTTGTGACGATGTCACCCCAAGGGGGAAAACGGGGGTTTCGTTATTTTTTTTTCTGTTGCTCTTCTAAATATACGTCTTTCGACTTCTCCATCAACTAATGACTTGAGTCATTTAGGTATTCTGGTGCCTACTACTTATTTAATTCTATGGGTAAGTAAAGGTATTGTTGTTTGTCTCATTTGACACTGTCGAGGTAGAATTACTTCGGATTTAGGCCGAAAGGTTCGACCAAAAGTGTATTACGGGGTTAGCCTGCTCCTTGTGACATGTGTCCATTCGTATATGTGTCATTTGCCAATCTTCGATTACATTATAGATATTTTGACATTTTTGGCAGTTATTAATTCGTTCATATTATTGTCACGTATTTGACTTTCTTTTTGTTTGTCCACTATTTCGTAAATTGGTAGAAAATAAAAATTCCGGACACAAAAATTAGGATACCACCTTTCAGGTTACCAAATATCAGATATGCCTGATCTGGTCCACTTTAAATGCAGAGTTTCAGAACACGTGTTAAGGTTAGCTTATGTTCTGCCAGAAACATATAACACCCCTAACACAGTCAAAGATATTAAAATTTCATAGCTCACTTCATATAACGACCGAATTGAGTGAAAAATGTGATTTTGTTCAGTCATAAACATTTACACCGTCGGATGGCACTGAGTGCTCTATGCTGTTCCGTGTGCCTGGTCATACCTCGAATTTTAATATAATTTCCCGATTGTAAAAAATTAATTGTTGAATTTCTGGCTAAAATAGCAAAATTGTATGCCAAAATCTGGGATTTTATGTGATCTTTAACTTTTAAACATTTCCACCGTCAGATGGCACTGAGTGCTCTATTCTACTATGTATACCGTGTGCCTGGGTTATACGTCTTATTTGAATATAATTTTTTGTCTATAAAAAACAATTGTTGAATTTCTCGCTAAGCTAAGATAGCAAATTCCAGTAGTAAATCTGTGACTTTGTGGGACATTCTTCAGTTAGGAACATTTCTTCCGTCAGATGGCTCCTTGTGTGCCATTTTGTTTTACGTACATGAATATAATTACGATTCTGAACTCCGTTTCAAAAAATTTGCATATCTAAAAAAATAATTGATAAATTGCTGGCGAAAAGCGTAAAATTGTGGAATTGGTTTTCATAATGATCTCAATCGTAGAGCCTTGAGCTCTAAAATTATGCCAATTTAGGCTAAAGCTCATCCCAATCATTTTGCAATGCTTTTACGATGCGAAGGCCAGATGAATAATGAGATAGTGCGACGAAAAAAGAATTTGACGAGTAGCCATCCATCCGTCCAGTCCCAGTCTCAACTCAATCTCACTTATAGTTGTTTCAATATTTATGCAGGCTGATATCGATCTTGGTTGGGCACTGGGCAAGTCGAAGTCGAAACTCGAAACTGAATAAGCGATGTGTTTCCTTCCTTCTCACCTCTCTTGTTTGCACTGGACGAGTGTTCGATTTGTGACGCAGCGGAAAAATCCATATGCCCATTATGCCCCGGATAACTAATCACATAAATAAATCTGAATCTAAATTCGTAGCACTCTGCCCAATGACTCTATTGTGGCAATATAACAATCTGCTGCTACTGGTTCCGAAATACGAGAACAGGATTTATGCATTATACCAAGAAGAGAAAGTCCTTGGAATATGTTTACACAGTATTTCCATATCACTTTTGTTCTACGTTTCGATCCTGAATCCTGACCTGACAGATGGAATGGGTTTGCTTTACTGAAGCTGGTTTAGAATTTAATAGGATTTGTGAATCATGTCATAAGTCTCTGTCTCCGAGGTAGGATTTCACGCAGAACATCCCAAATCGTTGCTACGATTATAAAAATTTTGTGCGAAGAGGGATTAATTCGACTTCAGCTAGAAATAATTAAAGAACCGTGTTCGTCCAGGTATATTAACTCACAAATCCACTTATCAGCTTACACTAGTCACTGCTTGGAGTGAGTAATTGTATTACAGAGCGGGCACGAGATTTGTTCCCAAGATTGAAGGTGAACAATGGAATGAAGCTAAGCTGAGTTCAAAAACTGCGTTACTTTGAAAATATTGCCGAGCTTTCGACATTTTCTCCGGATATGTGTTAGAATGGAGGCTATTATTCGAAATTTTGAAGAAAACTTTAAAGCTTACAGCAAAGATTTTAGGCATTACAACAATTTCTTATTGTTTTCACTTTTTTGTCTTCAATTTTTGGGTCAGCACTTCCCAAACTTGCGATAAATCAAAAATTTGAAGAAAAATTTGAATCGCCATCTAGCGTTAAAATCCGATGAATATACATTTGAAGACCCACCTCGGATTGGTTTTTTTAAATGCGGGTACGCTCTATTTTTCAAGCAAATGCGAACCACCCTGTATTTTCGCATTCCCCTGTCTAGTTGTCAGTAATTCGTAACTTTCTCTTGTTTTACACACCGCGAGCGAATGGCAGAACACAGAACGCAGATTCTTCCAAATTCGATACGTAGTACGTAGTATATGTCTGTGGCATACACTTTAACACGATTATAAATTATAAATTAATCTAAGTAGAGTGAACTTGCTCCAGCTCGAACATTCCACTTGTCTGCTGAGCATCGATTCGAACAAGATGAAATTCAGACAGGCAAGAGGCATATGTTCCGTACAATCCAATTGAATACAATCAGCAAAGCACTTTCATCTGCATGTGATATCGTATTTCAATAAAAACAGAAGATACGGAACGAAATAGCATTATCCCTAGAATAGATTTGACTATTTTATGCAGGAAGGCGTATTGTATTGCTTCACTGCTCTGCAGGCAGGCTGGAGATGGTTAAGGAGGCCTGTAGCGCATAATAAAATTCTGCCTGATGAACTGAAACACTGAACAGGTGTGGGCATCTTGGTTATTTTGTTTCACCATCATATTTAATTTAGTCATGGTTTCGTTGGAAAGCCAAGCCAGGGCGGGTTTGGAATTTGACAGCATGTAGCCTAGTGTTGGATTACAAGGCGTACTAGAGCTCCATAGCAGCTCGTGTTCCTCGAACTTTGAACAAATTGGATATTTCGAAATTATATTTCTCTACAGTTGAACGTTGAATGACTTTCAATGAGCTTCACCTTTTCCTTTTAAATTAGGAACTTCCTTACTGTCATCCTCGTCAAATTAGCTTCTAGGGTTGGGTTCATAGTGGATGTTGATGGTTTTATATGGTTTACGCCTTGTCATTGTTAATACTCCTGATAAAATCATCTACTTTTGACCTATTTGTTAATACGTGTGAAAGAATAAGTGAAGTGAAGGAGCAGTTTGAACTTTGAACAAAGCGGAGTAAACTACAACCGTAGTCACACCTCTGCGGCGGCGTGACGTTGCAATATTGCGAAACTGATGAATAGCAATATTTTACGGAGTGACAATGCAGCAGTAAAATGTGTTACAGATACAATGCCATCATGCAGTATCCATTTGCGGTGGCGTTTTTGATCTTGCTATTTATTTATTTTAATTTGTGCAAAATTGCAAATACACATCCGCGACAGGGCGCATGACGTAAAAATCCGCGCTTCAACTGCAAAAGACGTCACACAAAAAGTGTGACACAAAAAACAGGGAAATCTCTTTGGGAAAATACATTCAGATGGGAAAACTGAATTCGAGGGCTGTTTGATATGTCTCGAATTGTCGATGAACCGCTATTTCCTAGACAATTCCATTCATCCTCCATATCCATATGCCTATCATGCCACAGATCAGAAACGTTGAGCCAGAGGTGAGCTAGGTTAGGGCACACCCTTCCCAGAAATTGTCCCGTATTGATCTATGTATTGAGAAATGAGTTTTATTTCCAATTCAGACGGAGACAAGACAAGTCGAAGAGAAAGTACGTGGAAGAAGAGGAAGCCCACCAACTGAGCCTGATATTTGAACTCACGAACCCACTGTGAACAAATAACCATTCCATACCTTAATAAGAATTAGATTTGCAGTGAAGATAGCCCAGTCCAGTCCGCCGCCTGCCGCCGCACGGTTTTACATACTACTTGTGTTCTGCGGAGATGTGCAATGTCTGGCCAAGACGCTTCCATTCCTTTGAATTGAATTGAAAATGGAAATGAATTGAAATTCAGG
>JAQFYU010002447.1:0-11886 GCA_034694905.1 Ceratophysella granulata
AGGTTCGTGTTCTAAGCTCAAGCATGACTCAGGCAGGGCAAGACGAGCGGCGTTAGGCTACACGTGTCGGACTTCCGACCAACTCCCGTCTAAATGCACTTACCTCGGAGTTGAGCATTGAACATTTTGAACACTTGGACCGAATCATGCTTACTTAATGAAATGAAACCCGAAAACATCATTACTCCGCTATAGAAGACTCACAACTGAACAAGCAGGAGGATTCAGCTGACTTGGAATTGTGTCCAAGGGGAAAGTTGCGTATCGACTTTTGTCAATAATATCGTCTATCGTCCCATCCCATGTCAGTCAGGCTTGAGCCTAAAAACACCCGGGAGTTGCATTACGGGATTTTCTTATAAATTGAGCCAAAGGGAAATTCAACGTCACGCAATGCCTTCAGCCTACAACCCTATTTTCCTAGTGAATCCACAGAATGCAGGCAAGATTAAAATTTAATATGGACTTATATGTATTGCACGACCCGCTTTTTGGGCTGGTGCATTTGGGAATTGGCTACTTTTTCGGCATACGTGATCTGATCAGAAATATATGTGATTTTGGGATGGTGAGTTGAAGGCTAGCGAGAATCTTCTTATGGATATGGTATGGATGTAGCTTTTTCAGACTTAAGCTCTGAAGCTAAAATGGCTGAGGCTGTCTTGAGCGGAACGAGTGGGAAAGGAGGTGGAGCATGGAGAAAGTAGATCGATGAAGCAATGAGGCAAGTCCCTACCACATATTTTCACCGCCTTTCCCCATTTTATGATCTTTGTGCTCCCACGTCTCTCTCCCTCCTCACCAGCAACTCACAAGGACTTCAAAAGTCGAGTTTCCTAAAGACTCCCGAGTTTCGGGCAAAGGGAGAATAAAATAGGAGTTGGAATTTGTGTTGCGGTCAAATTCAATTTTGGCTTCTTTCGAAATAATATATAATATAGAGTTTTTATTGACTTTTTATTCATTTAATATTTACTATATTATTTACTATTTTAATGTTACTATATTTCGAAATAATTCCTACACAAGCCAATTTTTGTTATATTATGTAATTTGTGATGCTTAACAACCTTTTGATTCGGTTTAATCCAGGCAAAAAATTATTTGGAGCTATAAAGATTTGAATTTCCGCTGAATATTTAAAAAATACCCAGGCACTAAAGAGTTACTCACTTTTCCCCGAAATATTTAGAGCCAGATCCACATTGTCATCGCCTTTTAATTTTTAAGTATTATAATTAATGGTTACTGTTAGTGCCTAAACCTTTTTTTGTAGCGGAATTATGAGTGGAAACTTATTAGCTCCGATACATCATGGTAAAATTCTACTTCTTTGGCGCCGGGTTCGTGTTATTTTTAGCGCTAAACCAATTTAATGTAGAATTAGCAATAGCAATGCAACCAATGGGTTAATAAAAAGCATCCATTTGTTTTTTGATGCATATAGTAATTATGTCGTATTTAAATTTATTACCTATAGCCATTTTAATAATTTTAATTGGACCATAATGAAAACAGTGCACTCGTATTATATGTATATGTATGTATGTACACACTGCGCTGTTGTAACCAAGTACTTTATACCTAATTTTGAACACGAAATTCGAAAAAGATGAATATCGAACCAGATGCGGGTTATTTTAAGCAATAAAGTTGTAAATCTTTCAGGAATCTTCAAAAATTCAGACTACTTTCAAAATTATGTAATTTAATCTGGGTTTAAACCGGTTTGAGATCAATTACTAATCTTGTTTATGGAATTTCGGATAATCAATATATTTAAAACAACTTGAACAGCCGTATCATATCTTCAGTTTATATTGGTTGCACAATCAAGCCATAACATATACGCGTATATATTCAGTGAATAATGTCAGAAGGGAGAAAGATCCGAGACGAGACCGGAAGCGTCTCTGGAGAGTAGGCAGTATATTGCATGAAGGGAAATCTAAGCACAGCGCTAATGTTACTCTCCGAAATCCTCGGAACAGGGCTTTGAATTTATTAACTAGGAGGGTGGGGGAGGGGGAAATATATTTAGAAGGTTCAATGTATAAAATACAAGGCATCTCAGAACGATATGGCCTTACACAATAATTACGTCACTAGGTGCAGATTTAACCACATGCGATTTCTTTGGATTAAATTTAATTTATCTACGAGTGTTCAAAATATTCTTCATATATTCTAATGTTAATTTACATATACATTTGCGATGCTTGCATTTATTTATTTCGGATGGTTCAATTTTGCAAACGCATTATTTCCTTCTTAATACCTAATGTAATTTCAGAAAATCACCCCGAGTTTCAATTCAATTGTAATTTTTAAATTTTAGTCTGCCTCAAGATTAAATTCTACGGGTGGTGAGTAGTTTCCGGATTCAGGATATGTGAAAAGCTGAGATTTGAAGTCCATAATGTTTCTGACGTAGCGCCGAGACATGAATGTACAGGGTGATTCTTCTTCATCGCTATATGGTGATAGCACAGTGACGGACATGTCAGACTTCTTAATTTTCTTTGATGTGCGATTTCCTTGGCGTGGAGCGGATAAGTCTTGAACGGATTCTTGACTGAATCCTTTGTCAGCTTTTCCTACCACCTTTTTCAAAAACAAAAGGGTTTGAATTAATTTATATTTAAAAAATATCGTTTTTGATGTTTACCTGAATTGTGAGCCTTCGCATTTCCGATTTTGGACCCGGGAGAAGGTATTTTTCATAATATTCCTGCATCTGCTTAACCCGAACTTTCTAAACGCCCAATTACAGTAGAACGCACATGTTATTCAGCTTCAAGGTCCACTCAACTGTGAACGGTGTACATATTGGCGAGCCTACCGTTGGTGTAATCTTGGTTACATCCGCCTGTGTTAATTTCTTCAACTTATTTTCATAGAATTGCATCACGAAAGTCTCGATTTTGTTTTTCACATGTGTTGCACTACATATAGTTTCAACGAAAGCATCATACATCCAATTCTATGTATAGTATAATTTGAAAATGGCTGAAATTTTCCCAATACCTGAACTTGTGCGAATGTGAATTGACGTATACGATGATAACGGGCTCCGGAGCAAAATTCTTGCTGAACACACCCGCATGGTAGCCCAAATTATAATGCTTACGTAGCACGATTAATGCTGGAAATTCCATGACTGCCTGTTATTGAAAATTGATTTTATAATTTTAAATTTATTTTTAACAGTTTTGATGCATCTGCTGAACTTACGGCAATGGTTCTGCAGATCTCCACAGTATCCGAACTAATCCTTGGTATTTGGTATACGCATCTAATATGCGACTTGTTGCTTTGAAGGTTTCGGCTTTTCACACGGAGAATCGTGTCTCCCAAAGGTAATTGGGAAGATGTGACCTAGGAATTTTCATACTAGCTTATGATTTGCTCCGAATTCATTCCAAATGACCGTAAAGTAAATGATTACCATTCGTGGATTAAGCGAAAGGTGAAGTGGTCGAAGGGACGGTTCATATTTGATCGTATTCAAAATAACATCTACCAACTTCAGTGACGATTCTTGGTTGACGTCACCACTTCCGGTAACGCTTATGAAGAGTCGTGACTTGAATTCCACAGAAAATCTTTGAAGATCTTCAAATGTGGCTGCATTCAAAATATTGTATATACTTGGCCAGGGCAAATTAATGTTCTTGTAGCAGATTGTATATTGCATTAGCCTGAAAATGGTAGACGCAAGTGGCATCAATATTTATGCCCAAAATTGTAAAATGATTTGAATTAAGTATTTGAATGCATACGCTGCAAGGGAACGAGGCTCAAGCAAGGAGTTACGGATGGAGTTAAGAGCTTCATGCTTCGCATCGTCAAACATTCCCGCAGTAATTGAGCATGTCATGCTTTCAATTTGTTTAAATATTTCAAGCACAATAAGATGCAGATGCTGAGGAAATCCTGACACCTCTATATCGATCCCTTCGTTTGATTGCGATATGCTGCAATGCAGCTGTGCTTCGTCAACTCCATACAGAACAGGTCGCAGGAGTTTCTTCAGTATTTCCACCCAAATTCGAAGTAACCCTTGACTGTGCAAAACCGTTTACAAATTATTTTGCGTATAAAATGCAGATAAAAAAGAAATGCCTTGTTGTACATACTTTTCCTCGGTGTAAACCGGGACTGTTGTTTTGATACGAATTTTGTACGTTGTTTCGTCGTCACTGTGCGACGTGTTGCAAAACTTGATCTTGTTGTTCTCAATTACGACCTTCGGCTGAAAAATTCAAAGTTAAAATAGTCAGAGCTTAATTAATTTATAGTAATTGTCAAACTTACTTCCTCATCGGACATTTTATTACAATCAGGAGGCCCGTTACCACAAAAATCTGTTGTTATGAATTTGTTTGGGCGCGGGAACTTAAATTCTTTGAATGGCTTGATTGCGGTCCATTTTCTAACCCAGCACTGGTACTGCTCGTCTGTAAGATGGCATGAACCAAAAATTATAGCAATTTGCAGAGGGTACGCTAATTGGCTTACCATCCATGGCTCCATACTTGACGTCATAAAATGGTTCTACATTCTGAAGAGGGCAGTCCTCTGCAGATTGCGAGAGCACAATAACATTTGCGTTAGCAGGAGTGAACAAGGCAAGACAAGAAGATATCGCAACTGGATCCCACTTTGTAACCAAGGTTAATCCGATTACACAGTCTTCCGGTTTAAATAGCTGCATATTTCTTGCTTGCACAGGAGCGTTCCGTAGTGCATTGTTTTCTTCCCCAAGAAAATGGAATTTTAGTGATTGAATCCAGCGTATTTCATTGAAGTACCATTCTTGAGGTCCAACTTCCATCAGGAATTTTAAATAGGAATGTAGTGCTTCGACAATCTGGATTAATTTGCAAATTCTCAATGCGATTTCATATTAATTTGGTAGGTAATATCATTCTAGCTTACGTTCAGCAGAATTTCAGTTGAAGGGTTTCTAATGAAAAACTCCATGAAAAACAGAGCAGAGGAATAATCGTGGTCATCTGCATTAGGAACAACGCATTCAGCTGATGAAATCCATTTTCTAGGTCAGAAATAAAAAAAATTAAAAGATCATAGTAGCAGTTGATGATAGCTATGTATAGGCTCCGCCTACTTTTGCTTTAGATAAGGCACAATCCCTCCAGGTGCTTCAGTTTCAAGCAGACACGCCAGATACATGAGCGGTTTGGTCGAGTAGTTTGTCACCGTGCAGAGTGGAAGATCCCATGCAACGCACATCTTGCTTAAATTCGAATGTGGCTTAACACGGTAAAAACGTCTGAATTTTACCGGGTCGTAAGCCAGACCAACCGGAGGTGGTACGTGAACTTTGACCGTACGTCTAGGAATTTGTCCAAAGTGGTCAACGACTAATTCTTGGATAACGTCTAGCGGTTCCGGCGCCTGAAGGTATCAAAAATGTTATTGCCATAAGCAGAATTTGATAGCACCAAGGTATATGGCGTTAGCACGTTAGCAACGGAACCCACATGGACACAAACGGTCAAATTTCCAGATCCATAATCTTGGTCCAGATAGTCAAGAATCATTTCTCGTAGTGTTTCGTCCTTGCCGTCTGGAGCTACGAGAGTTTTCTTATTTCCAACATGGAAGAAGGATGCTGGATGGTCTTTTTTCATCAGGGATTGATACATTCTTAAAACCAGCTGCACATCACAATATTTCCTATCGAAATATTCTGTAAATTCCGGAGATGTTGAATTTTTACACATAAATTCGTAGATCAAGCAACTCCTAATGGTACTTAACTTACCGGAATCAACGGCTTCAACCTCGATTTGAATATCTTTCGGATAAAGTGTCGGAGCAATGAACAAGTTCGTGTATCTGTCCATGACATACGGCAAATGACGATGATCAACCCCGAAAAAGTATGACACCTCTGGCCCACGCGTCATGGCATTGTATCTGTGAAATAGCTGAGATGCAAAAATAATATCGTTTAACAAAAGGAAATTATGTAAAAGCTATATTTATAATACTTACATGCAGATACTCCTGAAACCGAAAACGCGGGTATTTTTTACTTGTTCCGCTGAAAATTAAATGCTCCATAAGATGAGCGCAGCCATGTAATTCTATAGGTTCGTAGAATGTTCCCGTTTTAACGTTGACTCCAACTCCAGTCTGAAAGCATTATTGAATAGTTCAAATTCAAATCTAAGTTAACGATTTAAATGATGTACTCACATGACTGAATTTGCACTTGCAATTCACTGCATGAACTCTGGCCTTGGTCTTCGTCCGTCTGCCCGACTCAATGGAACCCTGAGTGGACGTTGGACGTGCATATTGCGGAGAATCCCGAACTTCAACACCGACGATCTCAGCATTAAAATCAACGATTTCCTTATTGAGACACTTCCGGTTTCTCTGAATCTTTCGCCGTTCGTCTAAGCAAGGGAGATACGAGATGAGAATTGCCCTGAGGCCGTTTGACAGTTGAATAACTCGGTATTCGTTTTCATCTCGAGGAGACTTGATTGGTGTTCCAAGAATCTTGGGTTCATCTCCATCTGCATCACGGCAAGATGAGGAAGAGCGTCGTTTCGAATAGGGGTACCTTCGTTTCTTTGGAATCTCGGATTTGCTTCTTCGCGGCTTGGTGCGTCGGCAGAGGGTCAGGGTGTTGTTGCTTGCAATTCTCACCATGTTGCACGATCGACGCACGCCTCAATGAAACCTCAAACTGCGACGTATGAAATTATACAAACTTTTCTTTTAAAAATACAAAAATTCACAATCGCAATGTGTTGGGTAAACTTCCTCTTATTTTGCGCAAGGGTGAACTTATTTGAGTTTTAACTACGATCACCGTGTGATATGTAAGACTTGTTGCACTGATGAAAGCTCACATCAACTTCCGCGCCAACTTTCAAACAGAAGCGTCAAATTTTCCCTGGACAACTGCTGCAAATATTTGTTTCAATTCAGAATACTTCTGCTGAAGTATGTTTTTATCAGGTTTATTTCTTAATCCTGTAAATGGGCTTTTAAATATCACATGGCCAAATCCTGAAGAAGATCAATTGGGATCAGGAGTGGGATAAGTGAACAGCTTTGATTTGAAGTCCATAAGGTCTTTAATAATTCGCTGAGGTTGCAATGGCGCCTGTGACGCACAAGCTTCTTGAACCGGAGTAGGTGTGAGAACTGTAATACAAGTATCGGTGACTTTAGACGTTTTCAAATTTCGATGTTTACGGCGAAGCGCTGCCATGTCTTGAACGCTTTCTTGACTGAATTCTTGGTCAGCTTTTCCTACGACCTTTTTTTGAAAACAAACACTGCATATTGTGCATCACAATTTACGGGTTCAAGATCAATCCCATTTTACCTGAATTGTAAGCTTTCGAACCTCCGAACTTTTGCCTGGTACAAGATACTTTCCGTAATATTCCTTGATTGTTTTAACGCTGCGTTTCTGAAAATTGAGTCCAACTTAATAAGTGCGGTGCGAGTACTCAGATTTTAAAAAGCAAAATTAAATCTTACCGTCTCTGATAGCTCATTGACGGCCGCCTGTGTTAATTTCTGAATCTTTTCATTGAAAAAGTTTTCCACAAAGTTTACAATTTTGTTCTTAACATGGGTTCCGCTGTAAAAATTATCAATTATGTCGCTCAACAACCGTCAACTCAAATCTTGGCTCGGAAGAACGTACCGCAAGGAATACCGACCTGAATTTGTTGGAATGAGAATTGCAATAAATGACCAGGTTGGATTGATAAACAGAATTCCAGTATGTTGTTCCCACTGAATATCCCAATCGATTTTGTCGACGGAGATAGTCAAATGCAGGAAACATCATCATTGCCTTCACAAAAATAGTTGATTTGTAATCCATAAGTTGAATATGACCTTCAAATGTTAGGAACGTATCGTACTGCAAGAATTCGACAAATCTCATGAACATGAGGTACACCCGGAAACTGGTACACACAGTAACCGACGGATTTGTTGCTTCTAAGATTCCTGCTCCTCACTCGCAAAATCGATTCTCCCAACGGTAACTGGTAAGTTTTGACCTTAAGCAAAATTAATGAAGTGAAGACATTAGTGCAAGAAGGGGGCTTGCAGGTGTGAATGCATTGCATTGTACATACTACTGGTGGATTCCGCCCAATATCAACACGACGAAGAAGCGGCTCGTAGTTTAGGATTTTTAAAATATCGTTGGCCAAGGTCAAACAAGTCACTTTGTCAACATCTCCGTAACCAACCATCTCGATGAAAAGCCGGTTTTTAAAATCTACCGCGAATTTTTGAAAATCTTCGTATCTGGTTGCAACAAGATTGCAGTACCTCGTTGGAACTTGATTTTCAGAGCAGATATACCGGTTGAGTGTTCTGGAAACATTTTAACTTTAACGGACAATATTTCAATATAAATTGTTGCATGTTGAAATAGATCAACTTACTCAGCAAGCGAATAGGGATCAAGCCAGTAATTACGGTACGCATCGAAGCCAGCGTTCTTGACATCCTCGAACATGGCAAGTGTGATTGAAGGAAGCAGGTTTTCAATTTGCGTGATAATTTCAAGCACGATGCTATGCAGGTGCTGGATGAAACCGGACACTACGCAAGTTATTCCATCATTTGTCGCGTTTATAGTGTATTTCAACAGGGCTTCCTCAACACCGTACAGAAGAGATTGCAACGTCTTCTGGAGAAGATTTACCCAAATCCAGCGCAGTCTAGTACTGACAAAATGGTTTGTATAAACATTGGCAAATCAAAATAATAATTCAAATTAAATAATTGTGCATACTTTTCACTGGGATAAAGCGGAACGCCTGTTCTGATTATAATGCAGTAATTTGCTTGTTCCCATTTGGTTTTGAAGTTCCAACATTTCAGCTTGGAGTTAGAAATGATGTTAATCCGCATATTGAACTAAATCAATAAAATTCATTTTTTTATTTTTTATTATGGACATTTTGTTAATTTAGAACCATTACAAATTTTGTACTTACTTCATTTGCATATCCAGGATCGTTGATGCAGTCCGGCTCAACTGTATAGAATTTTGTCGTTATGAATTTATTTGGACTTGGGAACTTAAATTCTTTGAACGGTTTAGCCCGCTTCCATCCTCGAACCCAGCATTGGTATTCGGCATCTGTTAAGCCATATCAATGATTTTTTTTAAAAACCCATACATTCGGCATGAAACATATATGGCCAAAGTTGTCGTCTTCGCATCGCACTCGTACTAGTACTCCTGAAGGCTGAAGGTACTTCATCTCCTGAGCTTAGTTATTGCCTTCGCCTTCACGAAGGCTGAAAGTCTTTATCCTTCGCAATTGGCTTCACAATTCAAGAAGCAGCTGCCGCGCGAGTGCGAAGGCAATGTACCCATCCGTGTGGTGAGCATCGCATGGTTTTGCTCAGCCAACTCACCGTCCATGACTCCATGTCTGACGTCGTTGACTGATTCCACATGTCTGCAATGCTTTGCATATTTTGAGAAAAACATAACGTTCGCGTCTTCAGGAGTAAAAAATTTGAGACATAAACTGATGGCACACGGATCCCATTTTGTGATCAAAGGTTCCCCGATGAGGCAATCTTCTGTTGTAAATTGTCGAACATTTTTTGATTTGAAGAGAGCATTTTCCATGGGTTTCAGTTCTACACCGAAATGGAATTTAAGTGACCGAATCCATCGTATCTCATTAAAGTACCATTCTTGAGGTTCCATTTCACTCAGGAATTTTAAATATAAATGTTGAGCTGTCAGAACCTTCAAAATCATATTAAACTATTAGAACTTTCAAAAATGGTTCCAAAGTTTTTCGAACTTACGCGGAACACTGACTGGATGTCTGTGTTTCTAAGAATGTACTTAATTGAAAAAAATCCAGAAGAGTAATGATTACAGTTAACGTCTGGAACATTGCACACTACGGAAGTAATCCATTTTCTGGATTACATAGACAAGAAAACACAATTAATGCGAGTAACAACATTAAATATTGAAAGTGACCTACTTTTCCTTCAGGTAAGATGCAAGTCCACCAGGCGTTTCAGTTTGAAGCAAGTTGGCCAGATATACTAACGGTTTAGTTGCATGGTTCAGCACCATTCTAATGGGAACGTCCCATGTTACGATCAGCTACAAATAAGATGTACATCAATATACGACTGTGTAAATGTGTCATTACAATTATTTAAGTCCGCTGTTCCCTGAAGTCCGCTTTACCATATTCAAATTCGAATGCGGCTTAACACGATAGAACCGTCTGAATTTGGTTGGGTCAGATGCCATGCAGACTGGAAGCGGACCAACATCTTTCACGATTCGAACCGGAATTTGACCAAAATTGTCAACAACTATTTTTTGAAGTACGTCGATTGATTCAGGACCCTATGAAAATGAAACGATATTCAGCAAATTTTCAAGTCTACTAAAATTATGGCGCTCTATGAAGGCATATTGGTGTTATTCATACATTTCTGCAATTATAATATGTGCCTTATTTAAAAAGAGATCATCTGATTGCCACTAATCTTGCCGAAAGCTTGGCACCTAAATTTAAATTAATAGCTCAACAAGACATGTTTTTTGCGCAATAAACCATTCCTGATAGATTTTCGCGTAAACTTACGTGAAGCGCGACGGTTATATTCCCAGCTCCATATTCTTTGTCCAGATATTCCACAAAGATTTTTCTCACCGTTTCATCGTTCCCATCTGGAGTGACAAGAGTTGCCTTGGAACCACAACTAAACGTTGTGGCTGGATGACCTTGCTTCATGAATATTTGGAACATTCGGTCTATCGCCTCTGTGTCATCGTGCTTGCTGTCCAAATATTCTACAGGAAGAAATAGATGCCACCTATAAACTCGTTAGATCCTATTTCGACAGCAATTGCATGCTTGATTATAGCAAATCGCAATACATTATACATTACCCGAGTCCACGGCTTCACGCTCGGTCTGAATATCCGATAAATGAAGCGTTGGAGAAACGAATTGGTTCGCAAATCTGTCCATCACATTTGAAATGGCTTTACAATTAATTCCGAAGTAATAACAGACATCGGTATAATAGGTGGCAGCATTAAATTCAAGAAATTTAATTTCCTGTTAATTAATTGATTTGATTTTATGATTTATTATAGATTAACAGTTCATGACTAGTTGATGTGAATTAAAATGAGCTGATTACTTCCAGAAATCGTATAAACTGACAATCCCCATACTTCTGACTTCCCCCGATCATAATTAAATGTTCCAGCAGATGCGCGAATCCAGGTAATTCCTTGGGGTCATGGAAAGATCCTGTCCCAACACTAACTGACACGCCCATCTGGAGGACAAAATTGGAATGCTCAACTTCCTAAACTGCTTTTGGGCTTATTTTAATTTCTTACCGGCAAATCTTCGCAATTACAATCTTCGCTATGAGCCTTGGCCCTAGGTTTTGGCCATCCAACCGATGCTGAAGTAGAACTGGACGTTGGTCTAGCTTCTTGGTGACGGTCACGTGCTTCAACCCCAACGATATTTGCGTTGAATTCTATTATGGCCTTGTCCAGGCACTTCCGGTCTCGCTTAAGCTTCCGTGGTTCATTTACACAGGGAAGGCTTGAGATGAGAATTGCACGAAGACCGTTGGACAGTTCAATAATCCGGTAGTCATTTTCATCTGCCGGTGATTTAATCGGTGTTCCTAGAATCTTGGGATCTTTCCCATTCCCATTTGGATCTACAGGAGCACGGTTTGAACATGGTCGATTCCGTTTCTTTGGAATACTGGAATCCGATTTGCTTCTTCGCGCGCGAATTCGTGGTTGTACACGCCTTTCTGACCTATTGCTGGCACTTCTGGGTCTAA
>JAQFYU010002448.1:0-11885 GCA_034694905.1 Ceratophysella granulata
AAATTCTTTGGAATTGGATCCTACAAGAAGGATGCTCAGGGCAGTATGGGAAACAACTACATATGGCAAGCTTCATTAAAATCGGACTGGCCCTAATCTTTTTCCAATTCAAAGATGTCGGATATTGAATCACGGTTGTTGGTATTGTTTCAGAACGTTTGAGATTGAAAAGGCTCTGGGTATATTGGTAGTTGAATCTGAATGTGAAACACGATCCTTTGCACCCATTTCGGTACCACGTTTTCGGTAGGAGTAAGAATTACACCTGTTGAGAGTTGAGTTCCCTTGCTTTTATTGTTACGAGGTTTGTTGTAGAGCTTCCACGATTACTTCTCCACCTGTAATAATGTAACCAGGTAGATGCGCTTCACTCCCTCCAAATCTGCCTCCACATTCAGTCACTTTTTTGCGTCCGGCCACGCGGACGGATCACCACACCTGTGCAACAAGTTGTTTGGAACATTAGCCGAGGATTACAGCCAAACTCCAATTTTGGACATTCCCAGTTTGTGAAACAAGTAAATCAGACACTCCAATTAATATGGAGAACTGAGTCTTTTTCTGAATACTAAGAGCTGCTTTCATCTTCTACCAAATTGTCACCCATCTGGCTGGGCGTGATTTGTCATTTCAGACATTTTGAACATTATATTTTAAGGAGCATCTGAGTCCGGTGTAGAACATTTTTGTTTAATTAATCTACCTAAGCTGTCCTACGAGCGAGCAAGCACATTAAAACGCTTGCCTGACGTAGTTTCAAACTCCATAGGCACTTGCTACTGTACAACAATTTTGAACAAATCGTCCAGTATTTACATGATTCAGAAGAACGCCATTTCTCCGAGTTCTGCTACTTCTGAAGCTGTCAATTAATCATAACATAACCCTTGGAAAGAGGAACGCTGCTGCAGAGCAAAGTGTTTGTTGTCACTCTCACTCCCACGGGGAAGAATTCTTGAACTCAGTTTCGAAGTGCCTGTGAGAAAAAATACTGGTTCGATTTAATGAATACGTGTTTACACAGTTTATTATATGAAGTAGGGGATCAAGTATAACGCGGATTGAAGACTCCCGACTGAACTGAACTATAATATACATAGGATCAAGAGCAACAACCAGCCAAAAAATGAAGTGCTTCGGTCGAAAAATCCGGAATTACCACTGTAAAGTGGTTCTTCTGGATGAACAGGAGCTCATTCAAGAAATACAGGTAGAGACATCATCAGGAATTAATCTAATGCATCACAATGATATATTATCCAGATTTTATCCCTTTCTCACATTCGAAGAGTCATTGTTACTGAAAGTTAGTACATTCGACATCCGACTTTCATGCTTCGTGTGACTATTATTTGTTTGTACAAGCATGTACTTACAATGCACTGCAACAGGACCAATTTGCTTTCTTCTCAATTCCGATTCCAAGAGCAGTGGAAGTGGAAACCCGTCCAGCTTCGTGAACACAGGTTATGACGCCTGTCAATTAATTTGATTTGGTTAAAGAGACAGACCTACCTGTTTCTCAATGTCGTATCGCAGTAGGCTTAGGAATAGAAAGCCTTGCAATCCTATTGTAGCGAATGCGGTGGTTTATAGTTAAAAATGTTTTGGAGTTTGAACCTAGCCGTAATCCCAGATCGTATTCACGTTATATCGTAGTTTAGGGACAACCTAGAGGAATGGCTTGTCGGCCGCCATATTGGTCGTAGTCGTAGGTCTAAATGGTCAAGTTTGGTGAAAATCGAGACATGAATGACGGAATGAAGCGCATAATGCTTCGATTCGAAGTCAAATTCCAGTTAATGCATTATGAAAAATGATCCAGATTATCTTTATGCAAAACATGTTCTAGGGAGAGGTAGGCAATGGACATGGCGAGCAAAATATGTGTTGCGTATTGTGTTTATCGGAAAACTAAGTGCACACGGATGTTGATTGGTCTTAACACCCAAAGAATGGAATAAGTAGATAAACATACCCGAGGATATGCTGAGTACTCGCTAAGAAGGATTTGCAGAAATATTACAATTGTCATGTCACGCTATTTTTTGCTTGGATTGGATTTAGGCATGGCGTTGAGTATAGTTGAGTGATAATGCTTTATTTTTTTGAAATTGAATAGGATGAATGAGTGTGTATAAAGATCATAACACCAGGATGTCCAACATTCAGAACAATTGTCAAGAGCTCCAATTCCTAGGCTGCTCATGCTCCATTTGTAGCTATTAGCTTGACTCAGCATATTTTGTCAGACGAGACAACAATTACTTCAACTTCACAAACACTTCGTAGGATTCGTATTTCATTTTCATATACCAGCGTATATCCAGCTCCAGATTTCATTTCACGCACAATAATTACCCTAATTCGTTTCCTAGTTATTCCAAATGTATTTTTTAATTGTGCGAGGTACGAATTCTCTTTCAAGGACAACATGAATATATGTGCATTAAGCTACAGTATCGGATTAAGACACGCGTGAAATTTATTTCTAAGTTTCCAAGTAAAAGCGCATCGTGTGTTTAAACTTACTTTATGAAAAAAATACTATTGAATTATGGAAACCGCCGCAATACAGCCCAAAAAATGAACTGAAGCTGCTGGGTTAACAAAATGCAAACAATCCAGGTATTTGATTTCATCATACACATACTTCATCGCTGGCATGAATCTTCTTCGTCAAAGTTGTTGTATCATTCTCTTCCAAGCCCTTTTGAACGTATTGTTGAAAGGAGCTTTTGAAGCTGAAAGGACAATTTATTGTTTATTATTGTTGGAGATCTTTTGTTGGGCTGGACGTGACAGTGGATTGATACAGGGCATCTCCCCCACTCCAAAGAGAACACGAATTTTGAAAAGGTCACTTCGGGGTTGGTCTCTTTTTTCCCATTTTACGGTTTATCTGAATTGAAGCAGAAAAAAAGCCATGCTCATTTCATTTCTGACAGTGACGTAGACAGTTTCAGTATTTTAAATTCCGTTCACCCTATTGTAAACTATTGAAAAACAATAATTACTTAATTAAGAAGTTAATTTCCGTGTCCTGTTCAAATTTGTATCCCCGCACCTCGCTCAATTTTTGGTCGTTTACAAATTACTAGATAGGTATTGCAAAGACGCCGAGGATGCGGTCATTGATGCGGTCAATTTGCCCCATCGTGAATTCCTGAAACAACAACTGTTCGTTCATTGGTACAGTTGCAGGGAAGTGTAATGTCCATACGGCGAACATAATCCATAAGCTTACAGGAAGTTTACTTTGTACAGTTTCACGAGCATATAAAAGATGAAGTTGCCACCTGTTGAATAAACAATTTATAATTTTTGCATCCATATACTAATGTACAATTTACTGTTGGCTCAGCATTCATTTTACGAACAAAGTGTGGCCTGTTCATTAGTATGTTCCTGTACCAGTATCAGTCGTATTTATTTGTTTTACGAATTTTAACAATACGGATATTGGCTTTCTCACGAATCCTAGTTAAGCCGCGACAAACAATGAATATTAAATTTTGTACATTATGCATCCTATCCTGTGAACCTGGATTTCAACAAATATACATACATTTAGGAAGCGCTTGTCGTTTTTAATGTACAATTGCATATTCCCTTACCCAGTTTCTAAACGAACCGGTTCTAAACTTCCGTTCCACTCCGTGTTCTTGGGCCAGATTTCCCAGGTTTTGTTGAATCTCTAAAATGAACTAATTGCAGTGCTCAACATGAAACCGAAACGAGTGAATATTCTAACATACAAACATGTTCCGTGGAATTCTTTAGGTTGTACGAACAACCAACAACCTCCATTTTACACTGCAGGCGTGTGTGTCGCTCCAAAGTGTTGAATTATATTCTTAGATTCCAAGATACAATGTCTCAAGGTCAATTTCAGCGTTCGGGCAGAAGGATTTTCGGGATGAGGTTTTGAAATCTCGGGTACAGTGTCGCTCACGAATTTCAACGGACATCCAAATACAGTATGACCGGACCGTTTCCTGTTTCTAACTTTTCCAGCCAATACGTGATATGTGATCCGAAAAAGTCGATTGATGCAGCATAGCAAGAATCAACCCTTCCACTAAAAATCTTCACTTTTTTTTGCTAGGTACCTCATACAAGAAAGACACGGAGAATATTGTATGTTTATTTCACATATTGTAATTTTATACAAAAGTGAAGCTGTTCATGTTCACTGTTCATGTCCAAACAATGAGAATTGGGCTTGGAACAGACACTCTGCTCGTTCTAACTCCAGGCTTCAATTTCACGTAACTTTTTTGTGATGGTCTAATAAGAAAACGGTTGAGGGGACAAGAAACGTGAAACCCAAACTTTTCGACACTTTTAAGAACGAGATAGCTAGCCGAGTAGCCTATATTTATTTCATGGAGAAAATTGGTGGGCGTTCCTTCTTCCCAGCACAAGTGACAATGACAATTGTAAATACCGTCTCGTATCCACAATCATACTAACGTTCTGTGTTCTTCTGCGTCGGGAAGCCGGTTTCAATAACATTTGAACGTGACAAGTTCACATTCATTGGATACATTTCTGGATTCGTAGTAATTCTAAAAATTCAAATAAAATTCTAGCTCGCTTAGAACAATCTGAATCCTTTACATCATCAGAAAGTCAAAATTAAGGTAGAAAATGCATGCCTTCTACGTATATGATGCAAAAAATTAGTTTGAAGAAAATGCGTTGTACAGTACAATTGTCACAAGTGTGACTTTCCACTCTGCATGTATTCGGATGTTGTGAAGTGTGACATTCAATTCTAGCTAATCGTATTGGTTGAATCGAGGAGACGCACGAATAAGCACTTGGAGTTCATCCACCGTTACCTGATAAATCTTCATTATTGTTTCTTTTCGAAGAAATTAAAAGCTTCCCTATTATTACCTGGTACCTTTCACAGTTTGTAGACATACTTTACTACAACGGGGAGGTTATACCCAAAGTTTAAGCTTGAAAGCTGGAGGTCCTGTTAGTCGACTTCGGAATGAATTCGACGAACTTTTATGGCTCAAAGAGCTCAATACAGGAGAACACGGTGTTTCATTTTCATGTGAATCTGCGAACCAATGAGCTGTCAAGCAACTCCAACGCAGTAAAAGAAAGTAAATATATATGGAGTATAAAAAAGCATTATTGAAGAAATTTATTAATTTAAATACCGTAGAAATTAAGGCTGGAGGAATGCATATCATTAGAAAACCAGCATGATCTTAAACATTATGAATTATACACTTGGGAACTAAACCTTCCAGATTTCCTGCGGACAAAACGGTTGGAGGGGTTGAAACCGGATTCGTCTTTGATTTACAAGGAACAACCCGAGTTTTTTTAGGGAAATTAGTTTATGATTGTTCTCACAAAAAACCCATTCGGATTGCAGGAAAGGTTCAGCGGAAAGGGTTGAGTGGAGTAATACATAGGTACTTCGGCTTTTCAAGATAGACTGGCACTGAATAAGGGTAAATCTGGAAAGCCGGTTCTCCTGTATTGATTTAGGAATTCCAGCTTTTTACCTTCTTCTAAATGATTTATTCATTAAACATGGGTTAATTCCAAAATCCAGAAGACGGCTAATGGGCTAATGAACAGTGGCGTACCCGCATTTTGAATTAATTTACAAAACTAATAATATTCCGGAAAATTGTACTCAGATTTGCCGTGTTCTTTAGATCAGTCAATGTTTAATTCCTGTGCTTTGCACGGATACGGATCTAAATCCGGATTTTTTGGGATCCTCGGAACTGGATCTGCAGCGAACGAATTGGGTTTTCAGAAATATACAAAAACGTTTTTACAAGATTATATTTTTGTTATTTTCGGTTGGATCCGAATCCGAAATCGGATCCCAATCAGATCCGGATCCACAATTTTGTAGGAACAGAATTCGAATTCTTAAATTTTTGAGATCCGCAGATTGCCGGATTTGGATGAAAATTGGATCCATGCGTAGTACTACTAATTTCGATTTTCGAATAAACTGTTGTGTTGTGCTCCGCTACTAATGAGATTTGGAGCAGGAATTCGGTAATTCGGGAAAGCTTTTTCTTAGCTATTTTCTCTTTTGAGTTGTAAAATATTATTTTGATATTTTGGGCATTGTCTGAATTTCGGAGAGACGTGAGCGTGCGTGAGCGTGGTGTGGTCGTATCTTGGTGAGTGAAGCAGGAATAGCTCAAGGGGGTTCCCACATCATTTCCCAACAATCGTTTCTTCCTTTTTGGTTAACACTCCCCCATTGTACCTCGTCCAAGTAATCATCTTCTGCCTTATTACTTTTTTCTCCTTTTCTTTGAATGAAAGGTTTCAAAACCCTCAAAAACCGCTCCTAATTTATCCTAAAATGTGGCTTACCTACTTTTCCCATGCTAATTCCACATCAGAGTCTGACAAGAGCCAGTCTAATGAATTCCAAGATTTTGAGGTGTGGACTCTGAACGCAATGTTTGAATTTGAGTTTTATTAAAATACAATTACCAAGACTAATTTTTGTATAGAACTGATCCGAACAGAAGTTTTATACACAGCAATGTATGCATGGGACTCTCCAACCGGTGAGGAAAGATGCAACACACCTTTCCACCTACACAGATCTGAATCATCATAAATATATCATTCAATCTTAGCTTCACATGTCTGTCCGTCTATTTTTAGCATCCACCTTAGGATTGGAAGCAGATAATATTCGTAGCTATACAATTCCAACATGAGCTTCTGCATGAACTGTCGAGTTCATTGGGAAACTTGGTTTGCTTGCATGGTAGCAAGAAACGGACTTGCTTTCAAAATGTAAATTGCTGGCGATTTATCTTGTAACCAGTCTTGCATGACCACGATGACCAAAGTCTGTAGCAGCAGGATCTGCCAGTGTTTGTCTGTATTTATAGCATTCATTGATTTAGTATCAATGAACTCGTTTACTCTCGTAGCTCACGTCTTCTCTTGTGCTGCGTTTTGCTTTGCGGAACATTGACTCATTTCTGCATATTCAGCTCGTCTGGTCTTAATACTAATCTTGGCTTCTCTTTTATCTTCTTTTTCTTCGTGTCCACTCGAACTCCTATTGTTGTATTCTTCTCATTCATGAACAGTTTACAATTTACAACCCCACCCTGGGCTCTTTGTGTCTGTCTAATCATTTAGGGCCTTCTATGTATACTCACACTCAGATGTGTGTATGCCATCCTGTTCGGACTTTGTGATTTGCATAATGTGAATACTAACTAAAGGAAGAATTAACGGCTCTGATACAAATCTCACCTCATCATCATCATCCTCACCTCATCTCAATGAAATCAAAAGAGAGTCATTAGTTTCGTGTTTCATGTTTAACCTCATAAGCGGTTCAATTTTTGGTGCGGCATCATCATCTTCCTCAGCTTTTTATTACACTTGCTGTCATGGCTTGACAGGTTTACGACACGACGAAATGGACAGTGGGCCGACGTCCCTTATGCAATAGCACGATGACATGGAACGTTATGCGTAGCGGTAAATTATGACAGGGAAGAAATGATCATTCGGTTACAGGGGATGATTATATAAAATGACTGAAGAGATTTTGCCAGACAGGAGGTATTTATAGCGTCCAGGACAACATATGTGAAGAATTGTTTGAATGAAAGCTTACGGCGCTAGGATTTGCTGGGTTACAAGGAAAGCTGAATCCTGATAATCAGAAGGATTAATCTGCATTGCAGATTGATGCAGGGTGGTACAGTACAGGGTTGATGCATAAATAATCAGGAGCAGAATGATTCGTATAGCAAGGTTCCCTTTGACATATTAGTAATCCGCACGGATGCCCATTTTGCAGGATATTGTATAATAAGAGTGAAAATTGAAAAAAAGAATTGCTTGGCAACTGTTTTCACATGTAAGCAACTGCTTCCAAAAACATTACAACTGCTTCCAAATATTGCAACTGGTTCTCACGTCTTAGTAACAAATAATACAATACATCCAGCTGCTTCTAAACGTATTGCAACTGGTTTTCACTGTTTATTAACCGTTCCTAAACAACTATTTCCCAACTGCAAAGTAACTGCTTCCAACTGCTTAGCAATTCCTTAGCACGGCAAAGCAACTGCTTCTAAATGCCGAGCAACTGCTTAATACTGTATAGCAAATAGCTACCGCTTTTAAATGCATAGTAACTGCTTCCTTCTGCTGAGCAACTCTTTAATACTGCATAACAACTAACAACTGTTTCTAAATGTATAGCAACTGTTTCCTACTGCATAGTGCCTACAGTGACCGCATTGCCTGTGAATCACAAACTCATATGCCGAGTAATTTAACTTATTGATTCCATGACTTGCCACATTACTTCGTAGCCAGGTCTATTTCATCAGTGATACTCTTTGTTTGATTTTCTAAAGATGTACAATGCTTCCAAACAAGATTTTGAAGGTATTTGGTTCAAAGCAATAAAATCCCAGTGAGAATCGAGATCGAGGAGTTCGACTAGGTACTAGGTTCATACAATCGTTGCGCATATAGTGTTCAGATCACAGATCAGTCGATTAATGAATCATGTCTGGAAGAGCAGGGATTTTTGAATCTGGTAGTTAAGTTATGGACGTAGTGGACGAATGTTTCTTAATCAGGTGTACATTAGAGGAGTTAAGATCAAAGGAGGAACTCGGAGGGAGCTCTGAGTTGTTTGTTGTAGTTCGAGACAACTGATGGGAGATTATGATATGATGATGATGAAGTGAGCTCATTGCACTCAATCTTCTTCACCATTTAAAAGGGCATTGGCCTACCTTCCTCGTCCGTCACTACGCTCCATGTCAGTCGAGCATTCGAGTCTTCTGGACTAAGCAGTCGAGCGTAAGCCCAAGTCTTCCCTTGGAATTAAACACTCTCGCCTTCCACTCGCCTCTCTTTCCTTCCCACCACCCTATCCTATCCTATCATATCAAGAGTGATCCATATCAGGAGCGAAAGAAATGGCTAATCCGCAAAACAGGAGTTTCGAACACGTAATCCCAGTACTTTTACTACTGTGGGGCAGAAACAGAGACAAGCGAGTAATTGGTTTGGACGGAACGGAATCAGGAATTCCCGTCATCTCCTCCTTCGCCTGCACTCACAGAGTCACATTCCACTTTCTGAGGCTCATTACTCCGACAGACAAGAATCCGGCAGGTTTCTTATCGCTTTCTGTCTTTGCTGAAAAACACCATTAGGCTCTCGGAACAATTCGCGGACCATAAACACGCTCTGAAGCCGTTAATTCCGAAAAGTGAATTATCAGAATTTCCAATCAGCAGAATAAGCATATATTTTACAACAGAGGGATTTAAAGTTATAAAACACAAACACGCCAATCGTACACGGATCAACGATTTTTGGCTATATCGGTACTTAACGGGTAATTTTCATATTTCTTTCTAGCATGCATCCATAAGTCAAGTAGTGCATTAGAAATTCAACATTCAACCATATTGTTCGGCTATTCAATTAAAAATTTTTTTCTCTCGTCAGAGAAACTATTATAAGCCCGTTGGCCCGTTTCACTTGTTGATTTGAAGCAACTCAAGAGTGAATATGAATTCCGTAACTGGCGAATTACATTCGACTTTTTGACATGTTGAGGCAGATGTAGTCTATTGTACAAATAAGATGTTAACAAAATAATATGAGAGTACCTATACCTACCTCCACCTCGACGGATTACATAAGTGAAGCATAATCAAACAACGGACAGGTTACGAAATTAATAGTGATCACGATCAAGCTTGGTACAAGGTACAATGAAGTTAATCGATTGAGATATGTAGTAGATTGCCCAGTTGCGAATTTGCATTCAGTCACTGAAGTTGACCACAGGCATTGAAATTCGACAAGAATCGTTCATCGTAGATTAAAATTTTGGGTAGTATAAAATATAGGAAGTGCAATAAGCTTTGAAATAGCAATCACCGCATTTTGAAAATATTTGTAGGTATGAAGTGACTAGCAATTTGCAATTTGTAATCGACCAAAATATGAAACGGATGAACGTAATTTAGATATTAAAACAAATATTAACTGACACATTTTAAATTCTGTATAATAATTCCAAGTATTTTAATGAAATTATTCAGCATTTGGTCTCGATTATTGGAGTTTGTATTAGGAATATCCTAACAGTCACCTGCTGCAAGTAAGTCGAACGTCGAATCGAATCATAGCTTGCAAGCAATTAGGTAATTTAAAAAATATATGTATCCCTAATCCCCTGATATTGCATCAAACCTCACTTGAAAACAATGAATCCTGTATCTGATCTTGAGCCATCCTGCCTGAGTGAGGATACTCAGTATTTAAACAGTTTATGGCAAAATTATGAGGTTTGTATTTGTGGTGAGACCATGTTTGCTTTTTATGTGTAACCAGAAGCATGCTTCAAGCCTATCGTTAAATTAAGATGATTAACTATGTGTATTTCCAATTTAGTTAATTATTGTGAACTCTGACGACGCTCTGTTTTCACTATTTTGAAAGTTGTACCTAATTGTGCATAAGAACAGCAGTGCGTAATTTATTAGAATGCGAAATTAAATATGCAAACGAGTTATTATTATCCTGACACCTACAATCTCCCTAGTTGGCTGAGAGCACTAATTTATAATAATTTCCACGAGTAATTTCGCGCATTTACAGACGGCAACAGGAGATTGCACTTAGAATTTTGCTGCTTCCCTACGTCAATCTGATTTTTATGAAGGTGGACAGCATTTAATTCATATTCCATTTTTTATGTAGTAAATGTAATTCCTGCGCCATGTACGCAAAAAGTGTAGAAACTATTAGCAATTAATTAATTTCAAACATTGCATGGAATGACATCTAATCTTGTTACAAGTACATACACCTACACGAACAGACGCTTAGTGTCTTTTGCCCCTTGGATTACAGAATGTATTATATGGCTTATCACCTTTGAGCCCAGATGGTGATCACTCAAAACTAATACCTATTAGCACGCAGACAATAAAATATTCGCAAACCCACTTGTTTGTTTGGTCTGACTTGACATGACCCTCGTTGCAACCCATTATATTCCCTGAAGTGCATTAAATCCTGCTTCTTCCTTTGAGCTCCAAGTCTACCCTGTCCTTTCTGTGACTGATGGACTATTCGCTTGCCATAATTTCATGCAAAAAAGCTCTTCCTTCTCCATATTTGGAAGCTGAAATGAGAAATGCCGCTTATTTTCTCCCGTCTTGAACACATTATGTATCATGCATTTTATCACATTACTTACTTCTACTTTACTCCCAGTCCTTCATCTCTTTAACCTTTAATTGATAGCTTGAAAGCTCAACTCAAATAGGAAGAAAGCATTTCCATAATATACTAGGCTTGAAGTTTGTATAATTGACGTATCACGATAACGAGTACAGTATGCTTTCAGTTCACTCAACATATTTTTATGGATCCGTTTAAATGTTCCAGTGATCTTATGACGCTTGGCAGACGAATTTAACCAGAAACAATTGGGCAAAAATAATTAAATATTTGTGCTTAGAAAAAGCCAGTGGTTCATGGTTTTGATTTTCGCATTTAGTCCAGAAACAACTAAACAGTATTTGAATTTTACCGTTAATTTAATTTAATTTATTATTTATATAATGCTAAAAAGCAACCACGACCACGACACGCATGAATCATGATTCCAATTCCGAGTTAGATCATAATATTTTCTGTCGAACCGATTGTGCGAATATTTTTAAAACGCGTTAAATTACATGCATTTTTAGAGGCAAGATAAACCATTAGATTCACATCCATGTATTATTGTGTTTAGCAAACTCAAACAGCCATCCACGTCGTGGCAGGTCGGTTTGAAATTCTAACCGCCGCCCGTAAGCTGG
>JAQFYU010002449.1:0-11882 GCA_034694905.1 Ceratophysella granulata
CAAAGTTGTATTGTGACTGGTATGAATCATCGCCGGGATGAACTATCGCATGGTATGAAATATCGCAGAGTTGAAATGTGCGAGGCGAACTGTCGCAGAGTTTAAATGTGCGAGTTTAAAAATCGCATATTCAAATTTTCTATAACTCGGCAACTGGAACTGATGAACTTGGATTCGTCAATCTCACCCACATTCCTGATCCTGACTTGTTCCCATGTGACTGTCACTCCCTACACCCAAGAAAAAACCAAGAAGACGATTATGCTCAAAGCGGGCCTGAAAAAGGGGGTTAAAACTACTTTCGGGGAAAAATCAGAATATTAGCGAATATTAGGGAAAATGAATGTGAGAATCACCTGTGTGAACGTCTCATAATCCTTTAGGGAACATACGTTTAAAATTGGAATAATCAGAGTAATTAAAGTAGTTATAGTCGTGGGTAAGTAAGTAATGCGTTTTAATCGCCGCAACTTGGTACTTACCAAACTTGCCTCGTTTGCAGCATTACACAAAACATGAATATAACCTAACCCATAGCCGACTATTATAATGTAGGAGACCTAATAGCCGAGACCTAAGAGCCGAGAGAGTGAAATGAGTTCTTGACGACTCTCTCTCACAGGTGGCTCTAGCTAACGACAAAAATTCTGGAGGGATTCTGCTCGTGTTTGAATTGTGAAGTCGAGTTGTTCATTGTTCTAGCCATGTTCAGCCACATTTAAAGTTATCCATTTAGCAACTGTTAACTAGTAAGTGATCCAACGGTGGACAATGGCTAGTAGGGAGTGTTCTGTATCGCTTTGCACACCCGTTGAAGGCAAACGCAAAGGGATTTCTTTTCAAGAATTTCCTGCGGACATCGGATTGAGAGGATTGTGTTGTGACTTAAAAGCATCCGTCGCCAACAATCCGCTTGTAGTACTCGCGCTTGGATCATATCATAGATGAAAGAAAGGTATTGTATTTAAAAAAAATTTAATTACGATTATATTAAACATTAATTTACATATTTCCATGCGCAAATACAAGAAACTAAAAATGCATTCACTATAAATCGCTTGTATGTTATCTCCACTTTGAATCATCGGCATATGTAGAAGGAATTCGGATTCAGAGGAAGCAAATTAAAGAATTATGCAATACCCATCAAGTTCCCAGATTTTCCTATTAATTTGCAATCTAGGATCTCTCACGTGGAGTCGAAATCGAAGAAGGAACCGATGGATCGCAGCTGCGTTGCTCAAGTACTACTCAAAACTGATAGTAAGAGGTCAAAATAGCAATCGAATGCACATTAACCACGCTAAAAATATTCAGCTTTGCGGTTATTCACAGTCACGTGGATTTCTGAAAGATTTTAGGTATTGTTTGGCTCGAAGCACGAATGGTGCGCGTTAAATAATTATAAGGGCCTATGAATATTTAAAACTCAAAATTTAATGTGATATGGCGTAAAGGAATCAAGATACTCAGTCAATGGACACTGCTTACATTGAAATAGTCTGTATACAAAGTACCAAGTAATTTAATTTGTTGAATAATTAATAAATCTAACGGTTGAAACGGTTGGACTTTTAGACAGAGTTTGTTGCGTAATTCGGGAATGGAAGTACCCTTCTTCAACTTTACAAGCTAGCTTTATAAAGCCAATTGGCAATTTGGTATAATTAAGTCAAATCAAAAATATTATAAAACTACAAGGAAGTACCAAAAATTTGATACTATTGATTATAAACCGTATAAAGAATTGTAAAAAGAATTGCATGTAGCTATATGTACAAAGTGGACTTCGGTTAATTATACTATGTTCATAAGTTGGAAGCCCTATCAGAAAAAGTATTTGGGAAATTCGGCGACAATACTGATTCTGATTCAGACTAATATTTTTCATTGCTCTGAATACAAATCTTTTACTACACCACAACACTCGAAGAATGATTTTTTGTTACAGTCAAGCAACTAAAATAAAACTACATAAAATGTGTTGTCTGGAATAAAAACTCATTTCAAAATTACGCGATTCTATATCTGTAATATTTTTATAAAAAAAATTTATATAAAATTTTTTTTTCACTATCCCGCTGGACGTCCCGAGGGGACGGATCCCGTCCCGTCCCCAGCTCTAGTGTCAACCCATGGTATTCTCGCATGGGTAGTGTATTTGCATGGGAGAACTCTGTCGTTATTTGGCGCCATCTCACGTGCACTGTAGTCCCTATCCTATAACACTCGACTCAATTCAGAAAAGAGTGTAAGCCCCGGCTATAAGGTCTCCTACGTTATAATAGGTGGCTATGCCTAACCTGACCCAACTTAATTACGAGTAATGAATAACTTTACTTTAACAATCGATTCCTTAGCCGCGGCTGGTTCAGCAGGGCCTGACCGTGTGTTGATCTACATTATTGTGTACTTGACTCTTTATTGAGTTTGGAAGAGGTCTTCAAAATATACTTAAGCATGCTAACAATAGGATAATGCTTATATGGATCACTCACACTCACATTGGTTGTTATAATACTGGTGCTGTCTCCTCAGTTGTTCCTGGCGCGCCTCTCGATCCCGCTCCAACATAGAGTTCAGCATTTCCAGCTTTCTTTGCAGCTCAAATGCTTCGTCACCTTCCGTTTCTCCTAAGCACATTACAGACTTTTCACAATTTGACTCCAATAATGACATTATATGTATGTATATTAATACTGGACTGGTTTCGTAAATTGCGAGCTATATATAATGCGCAGCATGTCGCGGATTTTCATTTGCTGACTACTTTCTTACACCAACAAGCTTACGACGCCACAGTGTTGCTGTACAATCATCATCGTAGCTTCATGTAGTGCAGGACTACCAGTGTGGATGTGGAGCTCTAAATTAATAATGTTCCCATACCTCCAATACTAACAAATAATAATATGAATAATATTGAAAATTTACCTAACGGTAATTCGAATCTTGCATCAACCAGAAGCATGTGTCCGGTCGGATTCTTCGTTCCAACGACTTCTCCATCTCGCATGACGAGATCTGCCTCCAGAGAAAGCCATTGCCCGACTCCTCCCTTTCAAATGTAATAATTTATTACTTACTATTCAGGGCCAGGTAGTTCTTTGACTTTATTATTTCATAAATAATTGTCCGGCATGTTGACTAGTAAATATCACGGTCCCAATTAGATGGGGCCGAGGCCGGAGCGGCTCCCGATATAATGGGCCGCTCAGCTTCAGGCAGCGGCCGATACGGGCCGTGGCAGGCATCAGGCTTGGCCCCGTTTAGGTGCTGGACCGTCTTGACTTACTATAACCTCGGGGCCGGGGCTGATACGGCTCTTTCGCTTCAAGCACTAACTACTTCGCGAATTCTCCTCCTTATCGTGTTTGCATCAATATAACATAATGATAAACGGTAGACATTAGACATAAGTTCTAGTCTAGTCAAGAATAGAACTCTCGGATATTAGCCATTGAAAGTATTGAAAGTATCATTCTATTCTAACAACTTCACCGTGACAAATATTCTTGAACTGGAATAACCTACTATCAATAATTTGCAAAGCAAAGTCGAATAAGTTAGTAGCATATAACCGTCGTACAACGTACATAGAAAGAATAAATATTTTAATATCCGCTGTCCTTTAGTACAGCCAAAACAACGTCTATATCTTAAAGAACATGGCCTGTTCAAAGAGAGTGCGTCTGTGCTAAGAAAATAGATGATGGTGAATGGTGAGAAATGTTGACTCATTTCGTGAAGCGTTTGAGAATATGATTTGTGCAAGACAGCAGAATCCTGTTTGGCGAAATTGTGTGTTTTACGAAAAAAAAGGGGAAAAATCCTATATTTTAAGGACTATTTTCATATAATTTCGCTATTTAAGTAAGTCATCGCAAGCGGTGGGATGTATTTCGCCAATCATGTAAATAGAAGAAATACGTAAATATGAATGAATTCCTTCACAATTGTAGTCCAGATTATTCTTTCTGATTCTTGGCTGAACTGCAGCGACCAGAATCGTTAACCTTCATCTGGAGGAAAGAGCCGCTGCTTTCCTGTGATTCGGAAAAGATTCGGAAGGATTCGGTTGTTTCGCCTTGTTGCGTTGTCGCCCTTCCTGGTCTGTTCCGTTTGTCTACAGATTGGTCTAGCAATTACCATTAACAGCATACGGAGCGTTTTTATGGGGTTCAAAGTAGTTGCCTACATCATTTGACGATAAAAATCGTTATATTTAAACGAGTAAATCCTTGGTATGATTTTCAACGACCAATCTGATTAATCAACCTCGTTCAACCCTTTAAGAAAGTTGTTTATAATCATAACTAGGATTAGCGGATTAGGACATGTTTGGACCCGATACCATAAGTTGTTTAGGCCAATGAGCACGTCTGCAAATTTTCAGTCAAATCGAACAAGCAGCCACAAGCCCCATTCCCATTGCCCGCGTGTGACCTTTTTCACAAAATTTTGAACAAAAAATCAGAATTTTGGAAAAAGAGTAACTCCTTCAAGCTCACACCGAATGCATGTGTCGCGTATATCGCGCCTTTTTTTTTTTTAAATTACCTAATTCAAATACTTTTTTTATGCATAATTAGCGTAATTTGACAAACAGACCAGACCACCCGAGTGGGTTCTGTCTGTATTTGCGAGTGTACATGCCTTTCACGGAAATACATGCATAAATTGCTTCACAAAATAATCCAAAAGTGGTTATTTGTAATTGTGTTTCGTACATTTCATTTTGTGTTTTCGGTACTTAATTCATATAATATGTATTGAAAATCTACGTAGCGGAGAAGGGCCACCGGCCACGCTAGAGTTGACTCCTTGCCTTGGTTAGTTAGCAACGGAACTCCTGTAGTCAAGTCACCTTGCAACCGATATCGACTTGATGCAAACCCCAGGCATAACTAGTAACTATTCTACATAATATTATTATGTAGACATATTCTACTAATTCGAGTATGACATACGAGGGCTGGATGAAAAGTGATTTACCTGATTTATTAGAGCCTCAGAAAAGCCTAAGTACAGCCCTGGGGATGCATTCAGTTCAGGACTTATCCAGCTGAGCAATCTGTTTTGATACTTGGTACTGCGCTTGGAATTCACCTAAATGACGGACTTTTTAACGAAATTGAGTTCCAAGCTGAAAGTTTATCGTGAGGAAATTGGAATGGGAAAACTCGAATGACGGTTCACCTTAGTAGTACGCGGCAGTTCAATCATGCTCTTTCACCCATAAGTACTACTATTGTATGCAATCGACATCAATGCTCTACCTTCTGCCTCGTTTTCTAAATCTTGACATTTGTAGGAATTGCAGTCTACACTTATTTCTTGTGTCAGTATGAGTCACCAGTGTTGTTTTGTTGTTTTGTAGGCTTGTAGGCTAGTACCTTCTGTTATGAATTTCTTTGTTTATCTTTAACTTTTGAATTGTTATTCTTGGTCATTAGTGGAACAAGCCCTATTCAATTACTGTTATTATTATTGTTGTGTCAGGAAGAAGTGTAGCATTTCTTATCGGATTTGTTTTTGAATAACGTTTTTGGGTCGTGTTTCCCTCAACTATATTTCCAAAATGTCATAACTCCACATTAATTTCGCTTGCTCTTTCCAATGTAAAAGAGATCTGGGCTTTAAGTCATCCGCATCATATTCAGGTAAACTACTTATCATCCCGCCCTCGAAATACATAGCATATTGCATAATACGAATATATCGAACCGACTTGGGATTGCAAAACTCACTTCGTTGGAATAATGGATGTCCTTTAAGTGGAGCCAGTGGTATCCTACGGCTTTGTCCCATATTAAACCCTTGTTCCACACTTCAATAAGAAGACCAGCATCCAAGCTGTTGAGCTCACTAAATAGATTGGAATGGAGATATGTATTAAGGATCACATGTATGTAATGCACAGAAATTAGCAATAACTATGGGAATTCCCACGTGTATGTGCTGATTTCCAGCAGTACTTACAATAAAAAGTCTTGTTCCCAGTTTGGGCTTGCGCCTTTAACCGTCACCGTGGTTGATTTGACGTGCTGTAGTTTTAGTGTGGCATAGGAGTTCCACTGCAAAGCTGGAATTTTTGGAATTTGGACGGTTTGGCTAGTTAGTTTTGTTGGAAGAATGTTGAATTCGCTTAGCTTCAATATAGTTATGAAATCATGTGCTGTATTAATATATTTTCAACTCACCTTGGGTTCCAATAAATCTGGCTTTCTTTACTGTAAATGAATAAGATACTAAATTAAGCATTATTCATCGTATTGGTTATCATCGTGTTTCTCATTATGGCGGGCTCAAGTCTAAGCTGAATAACACGACACTAAACGGTACTAATAAAACAAAATTGTCCAATCGAAATTACTGCATTTGTACGCAGATCCAGCAGATCACGGACTACAGTGAGAAAATAAACGGGAAAGAATCGAAGGTTTCCTTGAAAGTTGATAATTCCGAGTGAGTTTCAACTTTTAAAGTGGTTATAAAGTGAAGGTATAAAGTGTTAGATAAATTTTTGGTTCGATAATTACGAAAAAACATGTTAATGTTTTGTAATCAGATAATAAATCTAAAAATTCTAACTAATTTCTGCATGCGAGCACGGCAAGAAGGGGTAGGCAATTATGCGCTACTCTAAAATAATAAGAATATGCAGCTCAAATAATTAGAAGAAATTATTCCAAATGGAATCTGCGTACAATCTGTGTAGACAGCTTTCATGTATATAGTCATATTCATATATTTGTCGTGAAATCACGTTCGTGTTGAGCATCACTTTTAAGTTGGCAATATTTCATATTTTATACAGCATTTTATTCTATATTTAATAAGTAAGCTCATATGATATTCACCAATAATTGATAATCCGTAAATTTACTTCAGGTGCTCATATATGTAATTTCTACTAATGTACATGTTTTTCAGCAGTAAGAGTCGAATTCAAGCCACATTTCGAAAGAAATTTTCAGTCAAGATTAGGTAGTACGCAGCCATAAGAAGTCATAAGTTAGTTCAAAGTGGCAGACGCTCTTCTATGTTTAATGCTAAGATTTAGTAAATAAATAAATAAACGGTGTTTGCGACATACTCTAATTTTAACCATTTCCAAGAATTCTGATACGTAACAGCACAATTGGAAAATTTTGTTGTGATATACGTAAAAAATTCTGTTCTGATAGCTGCAATTCTAGCTATTGTGGTTCTGATAGTAGGGGCGACCCTTTCAAATTCCTACGCTTTTCCTCGGGTGAATTGTAGCAATGGATGCGCAAGTGAAAACGGGCGTTTCGGAACACATAACCTAAGTTCAACTTTCCTCCTTTCTCTTCTCTTCCCCCTTTTTTCACTCTTTTCTCTTCTCTTACTCCTTTTTTCTCCTTTTTTCTTGTCCCCTCTCCTTCCTCTTCTTTTCCATTCCATCTTCTCTTCTCTTTTTCTTTGCCCTTTCCCCTTTTTCTCCCTTTGCTTCTCATAAGCGCCTTATGAGCTTGTCAGATTTTACACTATACTACATTAGTTGACATTGTTTCTTGCTGGCGGGGGTCAATCGATGTATACAAGCCGAAGTGGAACGGAGATCGATACGGTATTCAGCATTGGAAAGCCTCGTGAAATGAAGATAGGATAACTTGTATCACCTAAACGATTCGACCCTTCCTTCATGGTCAAATATGAGGTCAAAGTTTGAAAAATCCGTTCTTTTGTGATCCCTGGCGTTTCTAATAATATATCCAAAGCGGTCGAGTGGTAAATCAAAATAGCTGGTAAATTGAGCAGAATTTTATGGCGTATAACTTGATACTTCTGGGTCAAATTTGACTTTTGACCTCTGTGATCCCAAAATTGGATAAGGCGGGAAACTTTGTATTTAGAGAGTATTCACCCTCAATACAATAGTGCAAATAAAAAATGTTTTCTAAGGTTCTAACATGAACGCCGAAAATGAAATTGTTAAATGGTAGGCATATAAATCTGAGCATATGAAATCGAAACTCTACTAGGAGGCAAATAGGAACGGATTCCTTTAAACAGCGGCCGCCGGACAAGAGCACGAGCCTCAGCAAATGTTGCAATATTAATTATGAGTTGAGTCGCCAATGCCTGCCAAACGATTTTATTTCTGATTTGCATACATAATAGTTCCTTATAATATTATTAGAACAGAATATCTTGTGTAAGTTTATCAAACAATTATTTAACGTCCAATGAGAGACTAGCACGAATTTCACCAACCTGTAACACTCAATAAGGACATCGTTCTGTTGATGGACAAAATCAGGCTCTGTGACACACGACACAATTGCACGTGCTCTGTTGTCTGTGGTTTGTGCTGGTGCTGATGATTGTCTGACGCTCAAATCATGTTACTCACTCACTCTCACTACTCACTACACACTACTGGCTTGTTTAGTCACCAGTCACCATCACCATGGCACCAATAAATCACGACTCTATTTATGGCCAGGTCACTTGTTCCGATCACCCTCTATCCGGAAATAAGAACCAACTCAATGGATCCCTTCCCCTCGGTGCATAGTCAAACATTATAAATGCGTCACGTTAGACAGCGACATGGTCACTGCGTCATAAATTATTGCCTGGTTCATTTTATTACTATTCTGATGGAAATTCATGTTAAAAGCTGAACTAATTATGAATAGCGCAAGTTACATAATTGGAGTACCTATGTAGCAAGTTAGTGTGTGTTATCGTATTCACATGTGTATAAAATGCTCCACAGGTTTAGGGCTTTGAATTGAAGACTTCCGAGTGAAATCAGCAAATACAAATAACTACTAATCTCCGTCCACAACTACAATACTGGCTCTTGCCGGCACTCGAGGTTTCTGTCGTTTACTTTTGAAGATGTAATATTTAGATGAAGAGGTATTGCACTGCATTTTGCAATGCAGATGATGTTGCTGAACAGACACTACCCCGAACCACGTTATTAGGCCGCCCTGTACTGAGCCTAAGCCATAAAGCCAGGCATTGTTTGCTAGCAGTAGTGTGTGTGTAACAGAGGAGGGTCAGCCAGGACTGACTGGAAACTCATTCACGTCATCACTTTACTCAATGCGCGGAAAGTTGACGAATAAGGAAAAGTGAGTTGTGCTCAGCGTGTGCTCTTCTGTGTTGATTCTTCTCCTAGTTTCGGATATCTCGTCTCTTCGGATATGCCACAAACGGTTTGCTCGCATTCAGGCCGAGGCTCTTACTTTCTTTTTGGGATCGAATGGAACTCTCATTCATGCTTCATGCTCAATCTGTCTTTTACAGGGATTCAAGTGAAAGCATGAGTGAAAGTGAGTTCCTTGGTTGGTTGGAGTTAACAGTGCTGTTCATGAAAATGAGCTCCGCTCCTTATTGTAGTCTGCTGTCGCATGTCCGTCTTGTGAGCCACAATATACTACTCACTTAAATGAAAGGTTGTTCTTACACATTATTGATCCTTGGTAAGGATAAGGATAACAATCTGCGCCCCTTTGTAAATGCTCCTGTCAAGTCAAGATAGACCATCATGAGCTGCACAATTCTGCCTCTGTAATATAACTGCGTACGGATGAATGGAGCAGGCGTACATGCAGTTAGGACAGGATAGGAGGGAGGAACTCGCCTAGACGCCAATAATACTGAATTCCTCCTCGTGAAGTCGGGAACCCGAGAGAGGAGTTTGGATCAATACGCGAAGCCATAGATGGGAAATGGGAGCTGGTACTGGAGTGGACTCCGAGGAGTGGAGTAGTGCTGGCACTACTCAGCCTATTATTACTCCCGAAATCCGCACGCCTTTTCCACGTAAATAGGTTGCCTGAAGTCTTGGAGGGCATTCGTAGGCCGTGGAGGCTAAACGTAGGTTGACTTAATAAACAATAAAAATTAGAATATATATGTTAGGACCAAAAGAGCCCGAAAACGACCAATGCCCGAAAAGTACCTCAAAAAATTGGAATACTTCAAAATCCATTTAAACCTAGCTTAACAGGACTTAAGCACATAATCTTGACGTATTTTGGATTAGTTAGATTTGATAATTAAAACGCCCTAGGCTATCTTGTTTCAGGAATTTAGAAGAATTCTGTTGGATACAAAACCTGTCAAACCTAACCCAACATCGGTTAAATATGTTGTTCTATGGCTAAATAGCTTGAATACTTTCGTAAAATTTGATTAACATGCATGGCGGTCCCATTAATTAAGTTTCAGTATATTATTTCGGGCTATGCTGGTTTTTTCAAAACGGCCATTGTCTGTTTTCGGGCTCTGATTCTAACATATTAACATATGAATATAATAATATATATAATAAATATAAGAAATAACTGACAAAAGATACTGGCTACAAAGCAATGTGGCAAGTCACGGAGTCAAATTACTCAGCGGCTTATTTTTTTTTGTGGCGCTATTAATTGAATAACTTGGCGCTAAACAGTGACTTATTAATTTTTGGCGCTAAATTGCTCCTTTTAGGAGCTATTTATTCAGAATAAGGCGCTAAAATATCCGCTAAATTTGTGTTAATTTTATAATTTATGTAATACATAACAAATACATAACATCACCATTCATAAAGTTCAGTGGTAAGTAAAGCGTAAAGTGTGTATTCTATATTCTACTATTCTCCTATTCTACTTTTCTATTTTCTGTGTTCTGTCCGTCGCACAACGACTTTTGTCAACAAGACTACCAGTAAACAATGTCTTGGCAGCGTTATTTATACTACATGATAGAATTTAATTTCCTCATCGGAATCCCTGCATCTCTCTGTTGATTTACGCAATTACTTAATGAGTGAATGAGGAAATATGTATGAGATATGGGTGGACCTTGGGTGGGACGTGGTGGGATGTGGTGGAATGCGCGTGTCTTTATTTACGCCATGCCATATCAATTCCCGGATGCAAAATTTGACGAAATGCATAATGTCGTTCGTTCTATCAGTCACAATTTTTCGTCAACAAGCACTCCTGCGGTGAACATTGTCCTGGCAAACCTATCCTAACTCAACGTAGCGGATTCGTTGTAAGTACCTTTTTTACTTTGCTGAGGTGAGCGGTGATTTGCCGTGGGTTGGTTGGGGTCGAAAGGGAAAATGCATTTTATTGAATTTGCATAGTACTGTGATGGTTTGTCGGTAGTATTGAGAATGGGGATTGGAAATCGGGTCCGCAATATTAGTGGTGAGGTGAACAAGATTAAAATAACCACCAGTACTGATCTGCATTAGTGAGGTGACAGCTTGGACGTAAATCCTTGCGAACAAATCAAAAATGGAGAAAGTGGCTTTAAAAGTAGTATAAATATTCAGTTTTCAGTCCTAACTGTAACCAATGCACTTATCCAGATCAGTACTTTGTGCTGATTCAAGGGCCAGCTAGTTACGCATAACGTCTAACATTGTGAACCGCAAAATTCTTCTGAGTCAAAAGAGCTTTCTTCCGACAATCCTGGTCTTCCGAGCTTGTTTCCAATGAAGTTGAAAACTTAAATTATTGAAATTTTCATATTTCCGGGTTGGACTCGGAAGTCTTGTCACTGGTAGAGGTAAATATAATATTTCAGTAAAAAAAAATTGGCCCAAAATATTCAGGTGCTCTGTTTATAGTGAGGCTTTAGTCAAGCCTCATGGATCCCAGAAAATGAGAGTTCAGAAATTTACAAAAAATGAAAACCTGCCTGACGGCAAAATTTTGTTTCAGTTGAATCTTCAATAAAATACATTCCAAATTCCCCAGCTGTTGTTGAGATTCCTGAACTTGAACATTGTATGAGTCACGAACTAGAACTGCAACGCCTCCGCCTGCTTTATGAAGACGGTCCTTGCGGAATAGGTTGAATCCAGGAACAGTAATACAGTTGCTGTACTTGGG
>JAQFYU010002450.1:0-11876 GCA_034694905.1 Ceratophysella granulata
AAGGTCGTTTTATAAACGTAATTTGTCAGGTCCTTTTGCAAGCCAGGGCCGGGCTCACCCTCGCACGGGCCCTGGGCAGAACCTAACCATAACATTACGTACCCTAATCCAACTCCTTCAACTAGCCAAAAGTAGAAATTCATGGTTAACCAATTTATGTATTCATTCATCTTTTGGTCAGACGGTTTATTGATTTGTGTAAGTGCTTTTGACCGGAACATCTTTTCAACAATAGCTTTGGTCTTCTTCTACTTCTTGGATTGTGATTTTTCACTCATCCAATCGGAATCCATCAACCTCAAATCAATGAGTTCAGTATTGTTCAGATCGACTATAATTTCTCATGATCTTTTTGATGAGAAACAAATTACGTACGCTACTGTTGTTGTCCAGTCCACCCACTCTCATCTCTTCTTGTCGGCCGGCCTCGGCCTGGACTGACTGGATAATGAATGAGCGTTACTTGAATGCAAATTGCACATTTCATATTCACAAGCACACGATGATCTACCTTCTCCGTGCACTACTACTGCTGCTGCACTGCTATTCTTGGCTTATTATTATTATGTATTGTGGAACCTTGATATTTTCCTTTTGTGTTTCTTACGAGCGATTAAACATTGAGGATTGAAACACGTAAGTTCAATCATTTACAATTTATTAAGATAATTTTAAGAATACCCAATCTCTCATTTCTAGGCAGTTTTTGACCTTTTAAGCTAAATACTTATGTACGTATAACGTACATTATATCCATTGTCGAATACATTATGTAGTAGCGCATACAAAACAAAGGACACATGGCCCATTTCCTTTTTCTTCTGTACACGGTACAAGGTACAATGTGTGAGTAGTCATTCTAAAAATCATTGCCATTGATGTCATTGCTCCCATTTCCAATATTACATTACAATACTCAGTGCTACTTCTATTGTAATAAAATAGGAAAAGGTAAGGACGCAATTAAATTGAATATTGCGAATCATAATTTAATTCTGGCACAATTTAAGTCCGGTCACTTCCTGGGAACGGCATGGCACGAAGAACTTGCTTACGAAATCTGCAGATGCTTTTTGGAACAAGCTGTACGTTCAGATCAGTTCAGTGCTAAAGGTGTAGGTAATTACGTAAACTGCAATGCACGCAGCTTGAGTTTAGTACGTTTATTCGAGATAGTTCAACTAAATACATACAATTCGCAAGAATAATTCAATGTCTGTCTGAGAAGGTGAGAAACACGAAAAACAGTATGTTAACAAATTGAACCTAAAAGGCGATGTATCGACCTTTCGAAGAAAGTATCTATCAAAATTTTATGACATCAAATGGGCAGCTGCGCAATTCATTCCACATTAAAATATCGAAACCGAATTTTTGAAACCAGTAATAGGTATACCTTGACTTAGTTGTATACGTAATTGTCTGGAGATGGCGCTCGATTTCGACTATCCGATATCTAAGCAGTTATGAATGGGTGGGATTTTACCAAGCACATAATAATCTCCTCCCAACGTTTAAATAATTTCACGAAGCGCATAAATACCTTTTGGAGCGCAAGATTATCTTTTCAAACGCATAAGTAACTTTTCGAGCGCATAAATACCTTTTGGAGCGCATAAATAACTTTAGAACGCATAAATAAGTTTCGGAAAACATGCATAAATTTTGAATCACAAGAAAAAAATTTAAACAAAAAAAAATCTTTTTGCATGCAAGACTAACTTTTTGGGCGAAGTGAAGCTTATGGAATTCATGAATAACTTCCTGAGCAAAATGTTAAGTTCTTGGGCAAATTGAAAAGGAAATAGTAATTTGTTTGGTGGAAATAAAATCTAGCACAATTCCCCTAGTAAAGCAGATTTCTGTTCCTGTTAGAAAAATTAACTTAACCTGTCCAAAAAATTAAATTAAGATAAGATTATTGTTTTAATCTATCAAGAACGGAACTATAACTACATTGTCGAGCTCAATTGTAAATTTTGGGAAAATTCGTGGAGTAGTTACTTGTTGCATAAGACTTCTCCACGAATATTTATTTGAATTATTACCGTCATTTTATTCAGAAACTTTGAACTATACAAGGTGCATTGCATTAAACACCGATGAATTTAAAGCAGCAGCAAAATAGACGTTTTTTATTGACAAATCAGTGCTTTCCTGGACGTTGCTGGTCGACCTAGTTTTTCGTTTATGATTGATTGGCGTCTGCTTGGCCATGATATTGACCACAAATTTGAGAAGTATAGCAAGTCCAAACGAATGCTTGCAAATCTATTCCTTCTGAAATCTTGGACAGGAGCAAAAAGCATTTTTTTCAAGATTGGGTAAATCAAGAACGACCTTCCAAAGCCCAAACCGAATTTCCTTAAATTCTTCGTGATTTCTGTAGTCCTTCTTCTGCTATGCATCCAGTTAGGTTGTAGCTTCTTCGCTTATGTCTTGGAGACACTTTTGCCCAATTTTATTTTGCTTGCGTTCGAAGTCTATTTTTATGCGCTACAAAAATCATTTTTAAAATGCTCCAAATTTATTTTCTAACACTGCAAATGTATTTTTGTAGCGCTCGAAATATATTCTTTATGCGCTGCAAAAATTATTTTTTAACGCTCCAAATATTTGTCCTCGTTATGAATTATGACCCTTTTAATGCATTATGTTTGTAGATTCATTGAAAAAGAAAGTATCGAGAAGCAAGCCGCAGCACCTGTTGCTTGTTATGCTGCATGCTGATTCGCTGGAGACGAAGAGCAAAGCGACAAAGCGAGTTGGTCCCGTTTTCCGTTTGTGTCATTGAGTTGAGTTGAAATTGAGATTCAGATTGATTGGAAAGAGCAGAACATTCAAAAGTTCATATTGCATGTCGTTCATTCTTGAAGTAGATTCTATCTCTACACTGTTGTCCTTTATACTTTATCAAGGAAAGGTCATCAACATCGGCAGCTGGCTGACATTGCACATAGGGATTCACATTATCGCCTTCAGTGTCCAGCGTCGTCTATCGGTAGGTATTGGGTGAAGTACTTCATCTGGCTGGTGCCTGTCCTGGTTCCTGGTACTTGTCATCTTTCTAAAAAAGCTCTGTCCTACATTCTGCTTCAGTATATCTAATGAATTAATACCGTGTAAATATTCGTTTGGAAGGGCAGTCCACCAACAGTGGATCCATAAGTTGTAAGTCAAGGTCGGGCTCAAACGAGATATAGAAGGTGAAGGGAGTTAAACGACAATCATTTTCAGCCCTGCCGCATCAGGGATAGTTAGATAGATTACCTGTACTCCTATACATATCAGGTTGATGTTGAAGGTGATACTCCAAGGGGGAATCACCTTCAACGATTGTGGTATGGAGCACGACGGGATTTTCCATTTGAAATACATATGAAACATCGTATCTGACACCCAACAATTTCCGGTAGAAAACTCAAATCCCACAGGAAAAACAAATTTTCCATGATTAATACCATGGCTACTACCCTTTACTCCATGGGGAGAACAAAAGATCCAAGATTTTTCCAACTCAGTATATGTTCGCAGGAGCAGCATGACTTAGACCTCAAAGTTTGACCCAATGCGTAACTCAAAATGTTTTACAAGGTTAAAGTCATTCTCCTATTTTCTGCTTATTATTTCTCTGGATTACAGATTATATCAAAGTACATAAGATGCATATGTATGTATTTATGTACAATGAGATTCTCTGTCAAGGAATTATGGAACCTCATCCATTGCAAAAAGGTTAAACTCATTTACTAAATAAAACTTTTTACCTTTGATTTTGAACCTATAAAGGAAAGAACCCGGAACAAGTTGCCACGTGATCATCTCATCATCGGGACAAACCTTTGGACCTCAACCTAAAGAAGTTTAGCATCATTGAAATCGCAGGTTTGAATATCAATTTTTTATCTGTACGTAAGTTAGTGAATTTGAATAGACAAATACATAGTCACAACTTTAAAACGCAAATATTTCACCAAGTCACAAGTAATTATTAACGGAACAAGGTAATTATGGTTGAAGAATTTTAGAGCCCCCTGACCATTGCTCGTCGGCCCTTACGATTTCAATATCATGCACGAGAAACACATACACGACATTATGAGTACTGTGCTTGAACTTTATGAAGAGTACGAAGCTCCAGCGATCAATCATAATTATTTATCATGCTAATGGTTCATGGCAAACACGTCACCAATGAATTTCCATGAGATGATACATAAATGAGTTGGTTGGTTTGGAATAGGTTCTTGGAAAAGAATCCAACGGAGATGGAGCCTGTAATAAAAGTTTTGATACTCCTACATTATGTAAATTCCCTAGAATCCAATGAAAATCGTAACTACTAAGATATTTCCACTCGCTAAATATCTTTGACGATATTTTCTACTGTTAAGTTCGATGCAGGAAATCGACCAAAAATTTCGCATTTGATCCAATTTCAGAATTTTATTTTACAGGTAAAGAGATAAGGCTATGTAGAGCAGAGTACGCATATTACAATCTAATATGTGACGAGGGCGGTCCAGGAAGTCTTGCCACTAATATAGACCCCGTAGTTTCAGATGAAGTATTTACGCCATTACAATAAAACTATTGAGAATTTTAGGATTTTGGATCGGATTGGGAAAAAGCAATCAGCAATCCGATCCGAACAACTTGGGTGCATGGGCTAGTCGCTAGTCCATCCGATCCGATCAGTAAGGTTAGAATTTCTCATCTGACTTGATCTGATCCTAAAGAATAAAAATCCGATCCGATCCGATCCTACGGATCATCCGAAAATATCCGATTCCGGCCTTACTGTTAGCTGTTCTAGTGCATCACCGTGCACCTGTAAAATATCACGATTGGTTGAAATCAAGAGATTTCCCTCTACTGCCGAGCCCAATTCGAGTGGTTTATTTCCGTCGTGGCAGGAAAGAAAGTAGTAAAGTAGTCATTAGTTTAAGCATGGCCAAGCTAGCAAGTATCAACGACGGCTAAGAACTTTGGGTAGTAATGGGGGCGCATATGCTTAGTAACGTATACCTGCGTTTTCTGGGTGGCGCACACGCTACCACGCGCTGATAGTGGTTGCGACATTATACAAAATATCCGGATAGTTTTCAGAGTGTACGGCGACTATTCAAAATGATTTTTTACTATCTGTATTAGCCTTTTTTCAAAATTATCATATTTTATTAATGAGATATGAGATGAGAGGCATCATGTAACAAATGAGTAAAGCAAAAGCATCTTGGATGAATCAGAGACAGACAATGGAGGGAAGCCTGGATGGATAACTAATCGTAATAAAAGTAGTGAATTGTTAATGCGCTAAGTACCTTCTGCGCTACATTAGCGTACTTACGAGGAACTCGACTTCTTGGACAGCCCTCGTAAGTATCCCTACCTTCAGATCTCCCATCATGTACAAGTTCTCGATGCCTATATGTAGGAGTAGAGAAGATACATACGTACTAACGTTAACGTTACGCAAGGTAAGGAAATGGAACATACCCAGAAGTGGACAAGAAAAAGAATCCGATTTTGTGTAATTCACCAATTTCATATAATACTAGTTTCGACATTGATTAAGTAGTTCAAATCCTAATTTCAACCCGATCCGAAATTAATGTGGCGGTGTGTGATGGGTGTTGAGTGGGTATGTAATTTTATACAAATCGATACTTCTAGTAAAAAAAAACTATAACTTATTGCTGATTTGATATGAGGACGGTCTAAACGCGGATTACATGCAAATGCAAGAGACAGACGACAAGAATGAAACGTGATCCAGTTCCTCTTTAAGTGAAAAAGGGTCATGTCACATGTGCCTCGTGTGAGCATAGATTAATTACATACAAGCCTAACCGAGAAGTATCTCCATTTACACCTTCTAATCCTAACTTTGAGACCCTTTAGAAGTCTCAGGTCCTTCTAATCAGCTGACGACCAGCTTTCACAGGAAGTACAGTAGTAGTGCAGCTAAAGTGAACGTGTGTAACGTAACATTAAACATCTGGCATTGATAATTTTTCTAATGCTGCTATATGCTATACAGATCCGCTGAGACGCTGCCTCATCGGGCTGACCCCTGCCCGACACCATGATGACTGAAGACGAAGTTCCTTCGCAGGAAAGTCCGACTATGGACAATGACAAGGAGGACATATCGTCAGTTTTGAAGAGAGACTCAGTCATCATGGTAAACGTGGACAACCTTGGTCCTGGACTCATCATCGGAACCTACACTCATCATAATGGGAATCTGTACCAAGGGGCATTATTTCAAATAAACAGGGAGTAAGTGAACAAAATAATCTACCGCACCAATATTATACAGTGTTATAGTTCGCAGGTGCTAGCAACGGAAGCAAAGCTTCAGAGGTTCTTCCTGATTATATAGTAAACATTTTTCTAGCCTGGCGTGACACAATTGAGGTGACGTAAATGGCACCATTTTAGTTCCTGATTGCGATAAAACTTAGCTCAATATTTTCTTCAAACTCTGCAATTCTGTCAATTAGTATAATAATATTAACATTCCATTTTATTAGACGTGGAATCCCATGTGGAATTTCGTTCCCCAAGGATTTTTGTGCTGGAGTGCCCAGTGGCGACTTTGAAGAAGAGAGTGAATCGAACACAAATCCTATTAACCAGAGGCAGACGTATTTTCAAGACACACCTCAGCTCGGGCCAATTAAAGCCTTGCGTCGAATTAATCGTGCCACGAAGCCACCAGCACGTTTCAAAACTGGTAAAGTTGGCTTCCGGATGCGAAACCGACCTGCCTTGTGTTCCAAGTGCAAGGCCTATTGTGAGGAGAAGGATCCAACAGTCTTCATCAGTTCCGCTGCCAGAGCATCCAAAAAGAAGGCTTCTGGTAAAAAATGTAAATCAAAATCAGTTGAAGAGCAAGCTTGTCCTCCACCAGTATCGACTCTTCCGGACTCAGAGAGTGACTTTCACGATGAATATACGAGCGTGGGAGGGACTGGAGTAGTTGATCTCTATTGGAAGAGACCAGCTTTAAACACTGCCGAGAAATTGAAGGTTTACGGTCGAAATAGTACTCCGAATTCATCTAAGTCAGCGTTGAACAATGTGAATAAGCCTATTGTGTTGAGAAGCTCTTCAAGGAATATGGAAACGGCAAATGAGATTCGGGCCAAGAAAAGGAACAATCTGGCGCTGTTCATCAACAAACTGACAACAAAGCATGCAAACGAGGGTTCGGAAACATTGCCTGTCTCAGTGGCCTCCGAAGTTTCAGCTATTCCGCCCCTTCCAGTTCCACAGAAGCCGGTCACTCTCTCGATTCCAAAGGATCGGAGTGGGATTCCAAAGGAACCATCACCAACTAGTGACGCAAGTGATGCCAGCTCCTCGGCTATAGAAAATGAAGATGGCACATCACAGGACGTTCGCACTAGAAAGAGGAGTAGCGCAGTTCCTGCTAGATTCCGAGATTCCACATGCCTCTCCAAGAATGTATTTGACTTCAAGAGGCGACGTCAGCTGGATAGAGGAGATGACGATTCTTCAGATGGAGCTTGCGGTGGTAGTGCTCAGGTAGGTTGTGACATAGACAAAATTTTGTTGACTTCATTGATTGTCCCAGCTGCAAATTACTAAATTCTGAAATTCATACGCAGAAACACTCATTGTTTGATTCATGTCAATGTTCAGGTACCAGCTCTCTATCTTTCCCGGGTCATTTCAACTGATGAGGATAACCATCAACTCAAAACTAAACTTACCGTGGACGTTGGAGATGTGAATTTGAGCTGTGGAGAGTTTTCTATTAGTCCTCAGGTGTCAAGCTCGAAGAGTATTTCTTCAGTAGCCATGCCAGTGAATGACCTTGTCACAGAAGCAGTTCGTACCGAGCCTTCCCTCCCTGCACGAACTCCTACAATTAAGATTTCCTTCGGTTCCTGTGGAAATGGTGTTGTGGTTCAAATTCCACCGAAGCTGGCGACGGAAGAATTGCCCAGCAGTGAATCTAAGGCTGCTAAGAAAGCTCTGAAACGGGCTAAGAAGGAAGCAAAAAGAGAACGTTTTCTCAAGAGAAACGCACTGACGAGCTCAGCGGACGAAACCCCTCCTGCTTCAGATTTCTCACCTTCGCCTATCCCAAATGAGAATGAGTCCTATTCCCCTTCGCCGCCAGTCCTAGTGCCGCAGTATCAGACTGAACCAAACTGCGATGGAAATGACGAAGAGTTCAAGACTATGGTGCCATTTGAACATCCCCAACTAGTCGGAGCTGTGGAGAACCCTTCTTCATCACCAATACCAAAGAAAAAGAAGAAGGATAAAAAGAAGAAAAAGGACAAAACCCGAAGACTGTCCACATCATCTTGTGCTGGAACCAATCTTACTCCTGAAGAGCTTCGTCCCGTAACCTACGCGAGGAGTGAATTTATTGCTCCGCTCATGACTTCTAATTCTGCCAATGAAGTTCCCAAATTGAAAATCAAGTTGGCGACTGAAAGCAGACTAACTCCTATCTGTGATTTTCCTATCCCTCCTGCTCGACGATTGACAACAAGTCTACTCTGTGCTCCCGCAGACTCTGAGAATCAGAGGAAAGAATACAATAATGAATTCAAGCTCCACTTTCCTCGCTCCACCAGAGCAGGCCTGGGCACGGCTTCCACGTCTTCCTCTTCCTGCATGATGGATAAAACGACGCCTTGTACGCCCACTCGTTTTAGCGAAAGTGATAGTCAAGTATTTGAGCACTTCCAGGAGTCACTATTCGAATTGAAAGAGTCGGATAAACCGGACTTGTCAGAATACGAAAAAGATCTCGCACAACCTGACGTCGAGGTGGGAGAAGTTGCTCTAGACTTATTGAGCACTTCCAGTAGATCCTCGCCTGATCGTGAAGCTCCTTCCTTTACTAACGACCCTTATGCGTATGAAAGCACAATCTCAAATGGTCAAGAAGATGGAATCAAGATATTTCTGGGTCAAGGTCAAGAGGGTCGAGACTGCGTGACTTCCTCAGAGAACTCTGCGTGTGAGAGTGATAAGGACAATCAGGATGAGCATGCCTCTCCGGAAAGCCTGGCAGAATACGATGAAATTGAGTCTAGCTCTAGTTCGGAGGGGAAGGTTACTTCTTCCAACGGCAGCGGCGAAAGTGGAACATCTGGAGTCAGCGATGAACATGACTTGGAATTCTACGAGGATGAGACGTCTAAGCGTACCTTCAGGAAGGGTGATCTTATATGGGGAAAATTGCCGGGTTGTCCGCATTGGCCCGGGACTGTAAGGATTAGTTTTACTTTAAGGTAAAACTCGTTTATTTGCCTGATTCAGACTTTAACACCATGCGTTTCTTGGTAATAGATCACTTCAATATTCCACAAAGACGACCAAGTTCAAGCATGTGTGTCATGGTTTAGAGCTGCAAGATCATCCGTTCTTCCATTTACGAGCATCGATGATTTCAATGAACAATTCAACGTGAGTCAAAATATGAGTATGACTGCTTTATTTTGTAAATATCTTCTACATATGAACAAAACAGGTTAGCAAATCCAACGAAACCTGCGGGGCTTCTCAATCTGTAGATATTCAATCTGTTTCATACCATTTTAATAATGCATTCTCAATTAGCTAGTATTAACACTATGAACTGATTTTAATTATTCTTTCGTATTTCAGTTGAGGTACAAAAGTAACCGGAGAAGAGGATCTTACCAAGGGGCTGTAAAGGATGCTCTATCGATGATGAGTATGAAGCAGTAGCAAAAATGAAAATTGACCATGATGTTCCAAATTCCAAATTCCAGTATTATTTGAGTGAGTGAATTCGGCGTTAATTGAAATTTCGGACCTTCAATTGAAAATTGATTTATGAACCAAATTCTTAGTATTCTTTGAGTGAGAGAATTAGGCGGTAATTGAAATATCTGACCTTATAATTCAGGTTTGAACCAAATTCTTAGTATTCGTGATGAGCAGAAAGTTAAAAATTATGTTGTGTTAGTCAGACAGTATTGGCCTATTAGAAACCTTGTTTTGTTGGAAAACTTCAATACATATTAATGTCTATTGATTTTTGGTGAGAATTTTTTTGTGTTCCACTTTTTCCAAATCTGAGGATGGAAAGGGGTCAGAATATTCTTGAGTATATATAATTCGAAACTCTTTGTTGAACTTCCCTTCTTCAAACATAGAAGCTACTTTATAATATTCAACCCAAAGCAGAGCACATGGCTCAGTAGTCTCTTACAATCAAATCATTCAAGTAATACTTAGTTTATTATTTGTGCACTTATGACTTTCTTTGAAATTCTTGTATTGTACTATCTTTTTGGTGTTTTGAAGTCTTACACGATTACAATGTCATGTGAACACAAAGTATAAGAACCTCGTTCCTACACGTCGAACATACCTTTAACTATCTACTTTCTGGTCACCCTATTGTAGTTATTTGATTAGACTATTGTATTTTATATAGTATACTAATCGCATATTTTTGTTCAATGTTCTTCAATGACTGTACCCTTCGCTAAGTGAAGGAATAGATTACAAAAACCCTCCTATGCTTCAATCACAGGCAATATTTTTCTCGTCACTCTTTACAAGCTATGGACATATCATGTCGTGCTTACTTTTCGGCCAATTTCTCTAGAGGTATATTTTTAGGAAATGAAAACATGTAATTACAAAAAGAACTGTTAATTTTAAGCGAAACGAAAACGTTTAAAGAAGCACAATACACCAAAGAGTCGCGTCATTTCTATTCACTGAAAGGAAATGTTACCCTACAAACGGATTTGATAATAAGTCCCACACATAGGAAAACTGACATCTGGGTTTCCCATGTACTATTCTAAGAGCCAGTACTAGTAGAGCCATATAAGTCATGTACAGCATTCCTTAGGAGTGACTTGCAAAATTTTAACCTTTGATACAAGGTATCAAGGTATGCCTAATTTCGGGAACTGACTGAAGGAGAGTTAGAAGCGTATTCACGATTTTGATGCACTTTTTATACACCGTTCGATATAGTAGTGGACTGACAATTACTTTCTGAAACTGGAGCACACACGGAGTCGAGCGGCGTTATTACACAGTGAAAGAGGATATGATATTTCGGACCTGATTAATAAGAGAAAAACTACTATTGTAATAATGGCGTACCACTAATCGCTAGGTTATTCTGTGTAGCGAAAAGTGAAATACGTGTACTAATATATGTATATTATAATATGTATATGATTCTGTTGAACACCACCAAGTGTCTTAGTTGTAGTCACCTATTTTTTAGTTGTTCCTTAATTTCACCGAATATATTTCGGTGTATGTGGTCGTATTGAAGAGTTGTTGTTGATTCGAACTGCCATTTTCCATTGATCCTTGTTGTGAGTTAATTCTACCAAAATAGAAACTCGATATTTATGAATCAGAAGGGTTTTCAGAAGTTCTTTGTCTATTTTTGTTTGTATTCATAAATGAATTGAATAGATTTCGGGTTCTTCACTCGTGACAGCATCATCACGATTCAACTACTACATTTATTCACACAGCAGCAATCAACGTTCGTTACGCGCACCCACGAACAACATCAGACAAAGTTCACGATCGTGGTATACAAGAAATGCCTCTGTATATCTACAGTATATCTGCAGTAACAGAAAAGTGAAAAGTTTCTAAACTAAGTACTTAGCTAATCATCACATATAGTATTATTATTATGTAGAAGTAGTGGTGCCTACCTATCAGCCAGGTCGTATTTTCATTCAAGTACATTTCCTATGTCGGTTGTCGGTTCAATTAAATGGTTGATCTGACCAGGGTATTTCGACTTGTTTGGTTTGTTTGTCCGCCGCCTTTATAGGGTAGTGCAAGTAGCTTTTTTTCCTGGAACC
>JAQFYU010002451.1:0-11876 GCA_034694905.1 Ceratophysella granulata
TGATCAGTCATGTCATCAGTCATCATGATGCCTACGCCTGAATTTATTTTTTCCACAAAACCTCGGAGCTAGTCCCTAGCTGCAAGGTGGTGGCTGGTGGCTCAGTAAACGGATTTCTTCAAACCGATCGCCGATTGGTTCTAATTTGAAGTGCATGACGGAATGCTCTCATTTAATGAATATGATATTTATATTAAAATTTTATGAAGCTTGACATTCAGCGCGTGCATTGTAAACAAGAACAAGTAGATGCAGTCAGAGTCTAATTGCGCCCAGATGTACCTGCGCCCAAATGTGCCTGCGCCCAGATGTGCCTGCGCCCAAATATGCCTGCGCCCAAATATGCCTGCGCCCAGATGTACTTGCGCCCAGATGTACCTGCGCCCAGATGTGCCTGCGCCCAGATGACGGCGCCCAGTTGACGGCCCCCAAATGACGACGCCCAAATGTGCCGCGCCCAAGTGACGGCGCCCAGACATATGAGTTTGCTGTGCAATATGGAACTGTAGCAATAGAATCGAATCATGTCAATTCTAAGTAATTTCGGACTTCCCACCCCTCGTTTTTGGCCTCTATTTTGCTTTCTTAAGCAAGTATATGAGCAAGTATTTCGACTATTTTGAAGCAAGTATCAAGTAAGTATTTCGGGGTTTTTAGGTAAGTAAGTACCCTCTCCCTATAATGATACATACTACTGCTATGGCTTTATTGTGTAGTTCCAGTTCAAATTTACCAAATTCGATAAAAATATATAGAATTACTATATTGCAATTACAACCAAGCCGAAATTGAAGTTCTTGTACATTTTGTGGATTGAAACCTCAAATTTTTAAATACAATAACAACCACTGACCACTGTCGCTAAAGGGGATGGAACAGGTCAGGCATTTGAGCCACCCGACCTGATCCGAAATATTTCGGGTAGAAAGGGGACCAACCTCAACCCGACCGGATGTGTTTCAGTAGACCGAGTAGAGGAGCTCGATCATCAACCTGAACCGAACCTGAATTCTCGGGTCAGGTCGGCGTGATTACCTGTTTCACCTTATCTAACCAATAATTTTTCAATTCAGCCCTTCAATGCTAGAAAAATTCAAAGAGGGACTTGTAAAATTTTGTTGTGTGTATTTTTACAGTAATATTGATTCTTCAACTATTATGTAGGTCAAGTGTCAAGGTAAACCTAACCTTAAATGCGACTGACGTCCTTCTACAGTTTAAATTTGTCTTCACATGCCGAATTCTGCAGTAGTAGGTCAAAGTAGTGTAATTACGCTCGAGGATGTTGCATTGAGGACAAAATGCATTCACTTTGCGTGCAAAAATTTAAAATTTCGAACCTTGGCGAAATGGGTTATTTATTCGGAAATGCCAAATTCAGGTACCTGAAACCATATCAGGTCAGGTCAGGTTCAGATCGGGACAATACCTAAACCAATCCGAAATGTTTACGGGTTAAATTGGCTAACCTGATCCGACGCTATAAATATCAGATCACATCAATGAACTCCTGTATCCTGACCCGATCAGGTACCTGACCTAAACCTGATCCGAAATACCTGCTCCGTCCCGATCCCTAAACCCCTGTAAAATTCTTTAAGGAGCAGGCTTAATTTAGAGCTCCATGTTAAATGTCCATAATGAATTGTGGTGGGAACATTGGACCTCCTCATTCAACACTTATCGTAGAATCTTGCGGTTTTCCTCGAATATAAAGATAAAGAATCAATCTGTAGATCGATGGCATAATTGAGCCCTAAGATAAGGTATTTGTGTTAAAGGTTGCCTGAAAGCCTGGAAAGATTTTGGTCAGAAATAACTTTTTCCAGGGAAAACCAATCGAAAACAGTGTCATAAATCTCTAGATTGGTTCTTTCTCAGTCAATTTAAAAAGACCGCCAGGCTCAACGAGAAGCATTGACTGAAGATATCCAATTTTCGTAGATCTGTGATTACTTCGCGGTTGTGTGAAAGTTAGCCCTAGCATGTGTTGATGTGTTGTGGTTGTGAGCAGTGGGCGTAGTTTCATTCTTCTGCTAGCTTCGCCTGGCATTCCCCCAAAGTAAGCCTGCTTCTTAAGAGGCTCGTCCAGCTCCGGGCTGGCAAGGCGAAGCTAGCTCATATCGCAGAGCATGCTAGTTTTCGCTCCATTCTTTCACTCACAACACACGCCTTCTTCCTTGAAGGGTAACTTCACCCAACGGCTAAATATTCAGATTTGGAAGAATTGAAGTAACTTATTGAATACTGATCGTAGAGGATATGTTATTTTTGCTACGGACACAAAAGAACCAATTTGCAACTTGGTCCTTAAAATTTTTTACAGGGGTTTAGGGATCGGGACGGAGCAGGTATTTCGGATCAGGTTTAGGTCAGGTACCTTATCGGGTCAGGATACAGGAGTTCATTGATGTGATCTAATATTGGTCACTGACTTATGTTATTATTGCTCAAATTTGTGTGAATTCAGGCAACTTTGGTCACTCATAACATTAATCAGTGACCTATTATCAAAAACTGTCAGAAAAAGTTGTAGATTGGTCCTTTCTCTGTCCGTAGCAAAAAAAATAGGCTCTACGATCAGTATTTATTTACTTACTGCAATTCTCGCAACTCAATTCCTTATGACTATGACCGTTCAACACTTCGTCCAATGGTGGACAACAGCCTAAAGGGTGAGGCTTACTATTGGGCTGGCTAGGCGAAGCTAACACGTATACGACAAAATGCTCAGTTTTTTCATCACTCTCTCACTCACAACTCACAGCTTCTGCCAGGGCTCATTTCACACAACCGTGCAATGATCACGAATTATTAAAAATTGCATCTCGGTAAATATTCGTCTTAGAACCTTGTGGTTTCTTGCAAGGTACAGAGAAAGAATCTGTCTATAAATTCATGGCACAGTAGTTTATTTCTGAAAACAATAACTGTACAAAGATTGTTTTGAAATTCAGTCAACTTTGCTAACTTTTGTCAGCTAATTACGTTTTTAGTAAATACTCATAAAGAACTGTGCCATTAATCTACAGGCTGGTTGTTTCTCAGTGCATTGCAAAAACCGCAAGATTCCGCAATAAGTAGTGACTGTGAAGATCCAATTTTCCAAACACAATTCGTTTTGGACGTTTAATACGAAGTCCTATTTTAAGCCCATTGCATCACCCATCACCATATTCTTTGTCAAGAAATAGAAAAATTTAAAAGATGCAGAGAATACTCATACAAGAAAAGGGAGTTTAGGGTTAAATTATTCGAATATTGTCCTAAAACCCGAAAATTTATGCAGAGGTACTATCGTTATTTCCCGACATTCCACTACTACAGCTTTAGCAATATCGGGAAATGGACACTCAGGAAATGAGATAAATGTGACCGTGAGTCGAAATTATTTGATTTTTATACCACGCCACAAAGTATAAAAATTTTACTCTATTGTCTCACTCTACTCTTTGTATATATTGTAACCTTCAGGAGTATAGACGTGATAGAATAATGAAATAATGTTTTGGACCGAATTATCCAAAACCAACTTTTATAATTCTTAATCTATAGATTTAATAATTCTAAGCCACATAGCATCTCGGGATTCGTTTGATCCAGTCGCAGGATTAAGTTATTAAGCAATTTCTGGAACTGAATTTTTTTCTTATGGGTTTTCTAATGCTTATATTGGCCGGCACCTGCGGCGATGTTTACATGTAGATATACAAAAAGGTCTACAGCTAAATTAATATAACGGTCTAAAGAGGAGGTCAAAATTTAAACTGATCTGATCCGCTTAACTTGATAATGGGATACTTGATGAACGAAAAGTAAATCCAAAGTTGGGATTTCACAAAACCCACATTCAAAAAAAATATCACAATTTTTAAACACAAACAAGCTTAAGATTTTCGAATTAAGTGAAGTTATTGATTCAACCAAAAGTATGACAAGCACCCAGGTAACGCAAAATGTTGAAGCTCAGACTTCAGTAAACAAGAAACAAACAGAGAGTTCTTGTATTTCGTAAGTTCTTGAGCTGGAGATTCCGAACCACCACAGGTAATTCTTTTCATCTCTCATCAATCTTTTTCAAAGCTGTGTTCATTTTTTTCAGCACAGCCCAAGTGCAGGTCTTACCATTACCCCCCCACATATCACCCTACCACAATTTCCATTCATCACATCATAAATCACAAACGTCGAGATCATCAATCGGTAAGATTTTTAGCGGAACAATTATTGGCCCGTATTTTAAAGATTGATAGCTTAGTGTGCATTTGTTATTGTCTTCGTTACAATACAAATGCAAGTACGATAATACGCTGCAATGAGGTCGCCTAAGGTTGAAGATAAAAAGTATACTTTTTAACCATATTTGAGCTCCCAATTCGGTTAAATTTTGGAAGATTATGGTAGGATGAGTGTGTGTTGTTTGACCCCACCATATTGCCGTTTATAGGTGGCGAACTAATATGCCTGCACATCCGTCTCATTATCATGGACATTTAATCCCTTTCGTTCTTTACAACTGATTATGATTATACATGCCAATTTCTTATTTAATTAGAACTCATGGTGTTTGCTCTTTTCATGCTCAAGCCTATTCTGTAGCCTTCGCGTTTGCAGCTCAGATTGTGACTTCGCTTAAGATTTGAATAGAGTTATACTTTTCCGCTATGCCACTTTTTTAATCGTGCTTAAAGCAAGATTTCAGGTTTATGTTCGATTTGGGCAATCTAAAAAACAGTGAATATCGATAGTGCCATTAAATGCCCGAAATATACTTTGGTTATTCGTGTATAAGCGTGGGATTTCGTTGAGTGCTTGAGGCCAACCAAGCTTAACATAGAAGAACGCATATTTGTTTAGATTTGTCACTGTTCGGCTATTTAAGTTCCAGTTCACAGAAGGTAACATATGACGCTATGAATTTTTGCGAAAATGATTTTGCTGCGTTACAAATTTGGACTTGGACTTTCAACAACAGCTTGGACTTTCATGTGAATATGAAAATCGAAAGCAAGAACACCTGGAGGGAACAGTGAGATGTGGCAGGTTGTAACTACCCCATCTTAAAACGCCAGTCGCTCAATTCTTTCACTGAATTTTCAAAAAATCAAGATATGGCTTTGAAACGTGTGGATACAATGCTTCTACTATAAACCTGGGAAAAGTGAAGTTGGTTATCGGAACATGACTTTATTTACTGATATATTTCGTAATTTAAAGTACTTTTATATGAATTCACAGTATAAATCTATCTCTATTGGTCAAAATCTATAGCAGTCAAAACTGTCTCTCACAATAATAGTAGATGTTGATGTTTCTTGATTCGTACGATGTTTCGGGCAGGAGTAACAGGTGTATTGTTGAGAACAATTTAATCCAAAAACAACTTAAACAAATTGGCTTGATTTCAGGCAAAACAATGGCTTACCCGAGGAGATCTGTATCGCACTTGGCCGAGTTGCAGATAGTATTATTTAACAGAACAGCAGAATGCGCAACGAATGACGATTCCGTTGTTGGACAGACAGTTGAGCAGCACGAGGTAAGTATTTCTTTATTCTGTACAGAAATATCATACTCCTGTCTAAATAGCGGTTTTAATTTTAAGCGTTCTATCAGTTTCCTTTGCACTTTAGTAAAACTGGTCGTCGAGATATACTATCTATTTTTGAAGCGACCTTTTCCCTGTACTACACAAATCGACCACTCTATAACGTATATAATACATTGAATTTAATAGATTGATAGCGTTTATAGGTCGCTTGTTGATTTTGTATTCCATTCTGGAAAGAGATTGAAAAGCTAGTTTTGAGATACCTGAAATTACGCTAGTGGCAACTCATGATATTTTAAATGAGAAAGTAGAGTGACAACTCCAGCTGCATATTAAACCCTTATCCTCGTTCTGTTGCTGACCTGGATCATAATCAACTTTTTATTTACAGAACACTGACCGTCGAGCTGCATCATGGGTCGTAGACGACGATAATGGACAGTTTATTTTCCGGAAAGGTGACATCTTTCACGAGAAATGTATGTTCATATTTTAATTGGTAGCAATTGAGAGGTGAATTAATATAGAAAGTTCTTCTGCGGAACAATTTGTCGCATGAAGTGGAGAATATAACGCGCAAATAATTCTTTTTCAGCGGCACTGATGTTCCTAGTCTATCAAAAAGTGAAAACCTTTATCTTTTGTTTCATAGCCGAATAAACATTGGGAGCGCTTTCGCTTAAGTTCTTGTTTGAAGAATGCAAAGCTTATCTTCAGATATGTATTTGCTTGCATTTTCTAGATGAGATTGTCGATTTGCTTGGTGCAGGAGGCTTTGGAACGGTTATGAAAGCAAGGGATGTCGATCAGTAAGTACTACATATTATAATAAATACACTACTAAATAGAATAAGTTTATGTACAACCTCAATCGATTTATAGCAGTCTTGTCGCTCAAATGCTTTTTGTTCGTTACAAAGGTGAATATGAATTATACACATTACAGTTTTTTCCCATTTCTCCTTCAAAACATTTTTCAAAAAACCAATTGAAACTTCTCCACTGTAGCAACCTATTAACGCTGAATTTAGATTTCACGTCTAAAAGACTACATCATCAATATAAAGATTCACAAATTGATTATTCACTGATCGTTTGATATTCTGAGTACACATAGAATTTGTATATGTCGGATGAAATGCCTGAAACTCACCGTATTCGGAAATTATTAAATTGTATTTCTATCAAATGTTGCATAGAATGCTTCTACTTTTCAAATATATTGCCTTAAGGTAGACGGATCATTTAAAGTATATATTTCATTGATTGATTGTTCCACAGGGATACTATGGTAGCACTGAAAATAATTAAAAATGGTGTCCATTTTCGGAAGTCAGCCAAGGTGGAAATAGATGTTTTGGAGAATCTTTCTAGGATGGATCCTACTGGAGATTTGTATGTAAAACATATTATGTGATTTGTATCAACTACCATTCGGGAAGTATTCAGTATTTGAAGAACTCTGAAAGAATGGTGTAGCGGATTATAGAATCCAAGGTTTTACCACGTTGAATTCATAAGGCCTAAGCATTTGCTACACAAACTCCAATTACATTGCGCTTGATCAAAACTTTTTTAATGAATATTATGATAGGCGTCGCTCTGCAGTTAGTGTAAGAGATGTAATATTTCAACAGTATTGAATTTTATTTATCTCTGCTTAAACTAAAGATTATTTACTGCTTCAGCTTATGCGTCAAAATGTTGGATTGGTTTGAACATAAGGAACACATCTGCATTGCCTTTGAAATGCTTGGATTAAGTCTGTTGGACTTCATGGTAAGATATAATTCTATACAATTCAGATATATGCATTGCTATTTATTTAGTTCATTATATTGTACACATCTTCCAGGAGGCAAACAACTACAATTTCTATCCAATCGACCAAGTGCGACACATTTCGTACCAGCTGTGTTACGCATTGAAGTTTCTTCACAACAACGGCCTCACGCACACTGACCTTAAGCCCGAGAATATTCTATTCCTAGATTCGAAGTTTGATAAGTATTTTGGTCATCGTCGCATGAGAAGCTCGGAAATACGCATTATAGACTTTGGATTAGCTACTTCCGATAGTCAGCCTCATTCCACCATTGTCACGACTCGCTACTACAGAGCTCCTGAAGTGATCCTACAGTTGGGTTGGGAGCAAGCCTGTGACGTCTGGAGTATTGGCTGTATAATTTTTGAAATTTATTTGGGTGTCACGCTTTTTGATGCTGAAGATGATCTGGAGCATCTGGCGCTGATGGAACGGACCCTTGGACCTATACCAGCTTGGTAAGAGATTGTGAGACAAAATATGAAAATGAAGATATTCGACTCAGTTCTCATTCTGGATTCATTCTGTTGCCGGTTTATAGAGTGCCCTTTACCACAGAGAAATATTAAATATATAATATGTTGATATATATTTATTTAAATTCAATGGAATGAACTATTCCTCCTGAAGGATTTGGTTTGACGCTGGAATGACTTTGCCAATTTCTTAAATGATATATAAATTATGGTGTTCGATCAATCCAATCAAACTTTCTAGCCACTTAAATAGATGGTGGGACTTCTCGAAAATACGTTCCAGGCCGTAGCGCCTATGTCACGAATAGGAAAGGCAGCTGGCTGTAAAAAGATTACTTTTCCTGAACCTCAAATGTGATGTCAATTTATTTATTTATACATCGCACTTGCAAGATATTGGATGTAGGCAAAACTTCGAAAACACGTTTGCACGGATTTTGTTATGTTTGAACTTTGAACATTGCTCCAGGTCAATATCAGAGTTTAAAATACACATTTACAGGATTTCGCAGAGAAGTCAAACGGATTACTTCAATCTCGGAAAGCTGGACTGGGACCAAAATTCCTGTGAGGGGCGATATATTTGCGACTGCTTTCTCCCACTACATGTAAGTTAAGAATTCAGAAGTAAAATAATTTGGCTTTTAGATCAATGTACTTGGAATTTAGATTATCTTACTGCTTTCAGCGATATATGAAGTCGGACGATGAAGAAACCCGTCAGCTGTTTGACTTAATTGCTCAAATGCTTAACTACGATCCCTCACGCCGAATCCGCTTAACAGAAGCCTTGCGTCATCCGTTCTTCGACCAAATTCTTGATAGTCATCGTGCTGAAAGGCAACCTAAGCCAGATTCCGTTCCGAAATATCGGGATGTTTCTGCAACCTCACGCGATTGTGGCCGCTCGGGATAGCAGATAGGACGATACGACATATGTATACGTTGTGTTTTTTATATTCAGGTTATTTTTTAATTATTTGATTAGCTCATAAGTTGATATTAAACTTGCCATTTTTCTTACAGGTGTATGGGTTATGTTATTGTTATATTTATAATTTCTAAATATGACACACCGTCAAATTTACACCAAATAGTGTTTGAGGGTTGTGGGGTACAGGTTGGTGTGTGGGTTGTGATTGTCATTTGTGATATTCTCGCATACATATATAAACCATATGGTATGAGAATACAGAAAATCTGATGTTATATACAACGTTTAAAGCATAAGAAAACGAATACAAAACCATCTATAGAACATACCAAATATTAAGCGGAAGTTTGAAAAAATATAAAATTATTTTAGCAAATAACTATAAAACCTGATACAAAGGGAAGAGAACGGAGCGGAGTCGCTTCAAATCGAAACCCAAACACGCATTGATAAGAAGAAAACGGATAAGCGAGGTCTGCACTGAAATATGATTTCTTATCTGATAACCGGTTCCATTTTTTCTTTCCTTTTTTATGCATTGGAAAATAACATGTCGGTCGTGGGTAACACGAGAAAGGCGGAGTGCGAGCAATAGCCTATTGTACATATATTCTCAATAAGAGTAGCCAGTCTCGCGGGGTGGAATACAGCGTGCTGCGTGGTCCACTTGTTTTCACCTAAGGTTTTTTGCATTTCTTTGCGAATTTGTTCATTCTAAGACTTTTTGGTCAAATTTGTATTTATCTATTTTTTAAGTTAGGTTAAGTTAGATAAGGTGTTTCCTGAAAACTTAAAAAATAGGAAAATACTTATTTGATTAAAAAGTCTAAGAATTAGAATTAGAATTATTATTATTATATTAATATAACTAGAATTATTAGAATAAAACCTAATTCGTAAAGCCATGCTAAAAACCATGTGTGAAAAAAATGGTCCGCTTTACTCCACTCGAACCTAAACTACAAGTTATAGCTTGCTTCTGATGTTAATTTTAGGTCCGAGTGCTTCGGTTCAAGTGACCGGAATGGAAAAAATGAGAATTAACATAATCCCCTCCTTTCATATTACCACAACTTGACGGTGATGTCTGACCATTTTTGTCTTTCATTTCCTCATTTCACTACCACCCAAGACACTGTCTCCGCCAACCTAGTGGACCATGAAACCTTTTAAAGTACTCGGATTCGCGCTTCACGACACGACAGGCGTTTTCCCTATTAAAACGTCAACATTAAGTAAATTAAAATGTCTGTAATTAGCCTTAAGACAGTGATTTTTGTGTGCCTACAGTAAATGAACACAGTCGCCATTTGACATCGCAATGGCCGACACGAGAGTATGAATTTTTGATCATGTAACTGGCGTGCCAGTAATAGTGTTGACTTTTGAAGCTGAAGCCTAATAACGTGATTACTTTGCTGATTCAAACTGAACGTTGAAGCCAAGTCAAATACACTGGACATTGCCCAAGTCGAAGTGAAATCCTCTCCGAACGTCACCATTACCATGAGCACCATGAAAGCGTAGGGCATCCGCGGTAACTTGTAATAGAGGCGGACCACGCTGAACATGCTGATGATTCCATTGATTTGTGTTATTGTCTTGAAAACAGGGACCACAATGGTGGCAAAAGTCAGATTGTACAGGTTGCCCAGGATTGTAAGAATTCGATAAATTCGTAAACATTCGTCCTGAAGAGCTCTGTCAGAACTCCTTGGACTGTCCAAGCTAAATAAAATTTGTAGAATTAGATTTGTTGCGTAGCATTAACCACTACTATGTATTTACAACGGTTGATCCTGCAGCACTACCCACCTACCTGATCATGTTCAACCAGAATCTTGTTGAAAATATGTGCATGAAAACGAATAGGACACACGTCATGTGAATTACAACTCCTTTACAAATAATGCCCGCTTCTAGTAAGTACATGGCAATCCAGGTCCAAGTATTTTTAAGGGAAGGTGGAAATACAGAGTAGAAGTAGTAAAGATTGTTGGGCATCACCAGAAATACGACTGGAAGAAGAACAATGAAGAGCATAAGCCCGAAATCCAGAAGTCTGATCAGCTTTTCACGAAAATTGGAAGGAAGATATTCCGAGCCGAAGTGTTTCAAACCTAAAATGTTATAAATATTTTTAAAACTCAGTTCTTCAGTGGAGAACAACAGTTGTGTACGAATTGAATGAAATTTTGACCTACCAGCTTTTTTGTTGAAATAAATTATTTGATTAAACCAAGCAGTCCACTCCTCACCATAGATCAGCGTGCTAATTGTACATGCCGTAAGGCACGTATGAACAACAATGTAAAATACATGAAAAATAAATGAAACGCCCATTTTCCGCAGATTTTGCTCACTAGTATAGTCGTATCCCCATCCCGGAACTAATCGAGCAATGGCAAAAACGTTGTACATAATTTGGAAAATGAGACTAATATACACACAAATCATTCGAACCCGGGATTTAGTAATTGTCAGAAGTCGTTTTCCACGTTTGTTCCAATCGAACGGAAAGCAGAACGACGCCGTTGCAAGATAGGCATAACGCTCTACAATAGTGCATTCCAGCTTTGTCAACATTGCTTCGAGATTGGAATTGACGGGTTTAACTTGCAGAGTGTGGTGGTTGTTCGCTGTCGCTTCTCGTAAATTGTATTTGCTTCCACCAGAAGCCGAATGTTAAATAGTCACTCCAGAACTGCTGATTGGTAATTTCCTTTAAGTATAGTGGTTAAGTAACATCTTCAAATGTCAACTTTGATGCTTACTGACTCCAAAATTCGTGTAATTAAATCAGAGCTGATGACTTTATTTTAGTATTTCCGATTCATAAAGTATTATATACTCGTTCTCCTTACTACGTATAAACCACAATTAACTAATACTTAAAACAAGCACGGAATTTTAAATGCTGAAGGCGTGACGAGCTTAACACGCGTATTGGCTTCAATGCATGTTCAAGATTTTTAAAGTCGAATAATATGGTCGTGTTGAATTGGAATATGAACCTACTGCGTCTAAGCAACCAAAGCATAATCATAGTTCATATTTTCTCCATCATCAATTGTAGACAAATAATAAGTT
>JAQFYU010002452.1:0-11875 GCA_034694905.1 Ceratophysella granulata
TGAATAAAAATTCGGTCAATAAGTTTCGGTCAATTCACCGTTCGGTCAAATGTAATCGGTCAATTAACCGGACACGGTTTTTGATTGTGGGTTAACTTGTGATTGCCATTTCTGGGGCTGGATTCAAATAGCCACAACGGTTTTCAAAACGCTCAGTCAAAGTGTAACTTTGGAAAGTAATTTTTATTTTTGAGTGCATCATGCATCAATATTTCAAACAAAAATCGTGTTTTAAAATTCGAATTCTGACAAATAAGAGTTGCCTACGCGTTAATAGTTCATTTCAGACAATTTTTGAGTTTGACCTGGATCTGCCAGGGCCAGGGCCATTATAGCTTTTCATTGGTAGCAATAATCCTGGCTTTCACTCTGAGTACGTCAGAAGGACAGACAGAACAGGAGGAAAAGGTTGAGCTGAGTACAGAAGTACAAATAGAACGTGGTCTTCTAAATTTAGCACTCCGTAGACGAAGTTCCTGGAATTCAATTGTATTTCCAGTTTTGTGGTCTGATGTTGGCCTATATTCTGGATTCTGGCTCCTGCTAGTGAAAGCTCTTCACATTGCCTAAAACTGTGCAAATAGAGAACCATGGTTTATTAAATTAGTTACGGAGTGAAGATTTGATTTGAAAAACGTATTTGCCCAGTTCAGGTGAAAGATTCGTAATGAATTTGACATTTCAGCATTCGACATCTGACTTCTTTTTAGTTGAGTTTTTTCTGTAAGGGATAAGGGAAGAGAAACCAGACCAAAGTTCTAAAGTTTTTTTTTTTAGGAAAGTAGGTTAAGGTAAAATTAACGAGCTCAAAATCTATTTTTAGAAGAGGAAGAGTAATAAAAATAAACTTTCTTTCGTCTTTCTACATCTGCTTCTCTGACCATGGTTCAAACAAAAAGGGGAAAGTTTAAGTGTGAAAGGCGAAAGGTATTAGGTATGGCTGTACTATGTAGAAGGGCATGGGACTTAAGCTCTATTGATTGTACAGTAAAAATCTATCACCTTGGACCTGCTCGGCTAAGTCTAGAATAAGAATTATACGATGGGCACGTGCTGAATCGTTTCGCTGTCTTATGACAATTTTTAGGCTTAACTGTCGCAGTTAAAAATAAGAATTATTGATAAATTAATCCTGGTTAATGAATGATTGGTACATTAATTTTTTAAATTAAATTGAATAAACACGATTCTATTGATAGTATCAAAATGTTCACCATATTTTTTTTTAAATGCACTTTTGTATTGCATTTTGTTTGCATTTTTTGTAAGTTCAGGAATTGGAATTAGTTCCTTTTAATTTGTTAACCTATTTGTTTGAAATAATTAGCTTTATTTGTGCTTTTTTAATATATATTTTTGATTTTGAGGAATATTATGCTAATTAAACTTTTAGCTGAATGTTATTCACAAACTGACTAAGAAAATACGCATTATGGTAGCTTTAACCCAATATAAATTCTGAAAATGCGGCTAAAATCATGATTTTAATATAAATTACGATGAAGTATCATGAATTAAAACTATTAAATTCCTTAAAAATTAAGCTGTAAAATTTTGCTTCCTTTTTTCGTGAACTGAAAATATAAATACTGAAGCATCTGGTTAGTTTAACCAGAACCCAATGCGAATTAGATTGTAAGGTTACAACCATGATTTTAAATACTACATACATGATGATTAAATTATTACGAATTAAAAATATTAAAATCACTAAAAAAATAATACAAGTATTTAAAATCCTTGATTTAAAACATTCTAATCTTGTCTATTTTTACAAAATGATCCTAAATTTTAAAATCAGCTTAAAAAATCTATAAAAAAAATTAAACAACCTCGTGTACAATCGGTTATATTTTTAAAACAAAAATGTAACGAAGTCTATCAGGTTTCCGATGCGGACTATAGAATTTTAAAATGAGAACACTCATTGTATCCAATTCACCTTGAATCAATCATCAAAACTTTCTAATTTTGTAGCCATATCCATAGTACACGCTCTCGTTGGTCTCGGAATCAACTGTCACCCATTGTTTACACTAAAATGACAGATCAGTTGAGAGACCCTAATTCAGTCCACGCAGCCTAAACACAAGTAACGAATATACATATAGCCTATTTAGCCTTGCCAACCTGAAATTAAATTTTCCTTTCTCCTGACAGCTTCGCATGCCATATTTTTCCTATTAACTTCTGACGAAGAGTGTCAGGAAAAATTAATAAACTTTTTGCATTTTAATATCTGTGACATGTGACAGAGGAGGACCTGGGACTTCAATATAAAATAATTTAGCATTTTGTGACAGACATTTTTGATAACAACCTTATTTCGTGACGGTGACAGATGAAGGTCTGGTCTGGCCGAACATTGACGTTCAACATGACTCATTCTCAAATCTGAAATCCGACCAACTCCCGATCCCAACCTATTGTCCTCATTTCACAGCATGACTTTCACTCTCGCCCAACTCCAAACTTTAGAAAATTCAGTGCTATGGGCATTAAGCTGTAGAAACTTTGAGATTATTAAGTTTTGAGAAGTTTTGGATGCCAGAACTTATATAAACCTTCTCCTCCAATCTTGATTCACATATGTTAGCATTAGACTTTGAATAATTAGTATTGGAGCTACAAGAGCCATTAGAAGGAAGAGTGGCCACATAAATAGCGGCCACTTTAAATTGCTTCGCGAGAATCCCTATCAAATTACTTTCTTCCTTAATCGGGACACTTCGGATTACAGCTTTTTCGGGGAAATAAGTTGGTCCACTTTTTCATGAGATTCTGGGTTTAGCTCGGGCAGAGGATCTTTTAGAGTACAGAAATAAAGTGAAACTATAAATATAAAGCTGGTGGAATTAATTGCTTGTCGCTTTCTATTTAGGCTGTAGGCTGTCGTAATTTCTACTGTGTAAAAAATAAAGTATATCCATTTTCAATATTTTAAAATTCTTTGAAACTCGCTCAATGCGTCTCCAACTCCAAAACTCAAATCGCTGCTGATGTCTCCGGTTTTGATGATTTTGACAGGTAGATGGCGCTGCATTAGCTAAAGCTAAGAGCTATGAACGAAGGCTTAGGTTAAAATTGTTAAGATTTGTGTGTCCAGTTTAACGCATTTCCTCCGCAAGTTGGCACTGAGTGAGCTTAAATTAGATTTTTGTTGCATAATTAGACCGGGTTTGAACAATTTGCCCGTTAGATGGCAGTGTATGTGCCAACCTTGTATTAAAACCGTTAACAATTATTGGAGTGCCCGTTTATTGCCTACTGGAAAGCGTGACGTGTGACTAGGCTTATACTTCATAAAAGGTTAATAATGTGCATATCCAGTTTTGAGAACTTTCTCCGTTAGATGGCAATGGGTGTTTTAAACCTAAAATTGAAATGCCTGTGATTTGTGCTACAGATGGCTCTGAATGCACTAAAGAAACATTGAAATCCCTAATTACGCATTTTTCAAGTTTCGAACATTTCATCCGCCGTATGGCGCTGTATATCTTGTATTAATATGTGTGCCTTTCTTTATTCAAAATTCATATTTGAATGATTGGATAGCGTATTTCCATCATCCCATGTTTAAATACATGGATGTGTTATGTGTCTGAATTATAAATTTGTTTTGACCGCTTTTCTATTTTTTCTATTCTAGGCTGCAGCAGGAGCAGTTCGACTGGAAGGTGATGTAATTACAGCGAACGGTTCCATAATTTCGGGTCACATACCACACGAGCGGCCGTCTTCACTGGGCGGATCCCTCACTTCCGTCTGCTCCTGCCGTTGTCCACAGTGCCCGATACCGTTCCGCCGTGGACCACGCCCACCTCGTCGCCTCACGCTGACCAAATCTCCTGCAAAAATTACTCATCTTCAACAACCGCTGGAACGGAAGTCTGTGGCTGTGGCTGTCTACAGGCGTCATCCTTCAGCCCAAGTCGAAATCTCTGCCTCCAATGCTCATTACCCGGTACGGAAATTTGTAGGATTCAGTTTAAATTTTAGCGCCTCTTTAATTGGCGTGGTTGATTTCTATGTCGTATTGGCGCTTTATGATAACTTTGCCTTCTTTCTGTTATATTTTGAATTTCTTTGAATCTGGACGCATTTTAAAATTCTGCGCTGTTTTTTTAAAGCGTCGTCGTTTATTTGTATTGTGTTAGTTCCTGTTAGTTCGTAGTTTTGTCATTCTTTTGTATTTTGTTTTTCCTATAAATTTCGGCGCGGTTTTAAAACTGATTAAGTAAGGCGCGATTTGTAATGATTTTTGTTTTCCCTGGTTTTCTATTTTTGAATTTCTTGGGATGCATTTTAAATTTTGGCGCGGTTTGAATTGGCGTGGTTGATTTTACTGTCGTAGGAGTTTTTTTTATGATTCTTTTGTTTTACTTTTATTTTTGAGTTTCTATAGATGAAACTTTTTTGGCACGATTTTAAGTGGCGTGTCTTTTGTTTATTTTTGAATTTCTTGTTTACAGGATTCTGGGCGCTATCAGACTCGGTCCCACTTCAGTTCACAACACTACCATGGCCACATCATGCCTTCCGAGTCCTTTGACCTCTCTCCTTCACGCTCACCTTCACCAATTCTCGAACTATTTGATTCACCACCGCTCCGTCATTCTGAAAAAAGAATGTCCGTCTAATCTCCATCTCCATTCAATTAGGAATTTGGGCTAACAACGAGATTTTTAAGGTTTTCGATACATTCAGCAGGCGGAAATATACGCATCCAACAAATTTCTCTTAAAATCAGCTAAAAATATGAAAAACTTCACCAAACGCCTTGTTTACCCATTTAACACACTTTAAACCATATTATTAATTTTGAACACGTGTGATTTCCCAAATGTCTTGGCTTAGCGCTTGATCCCAATCAATCTCAATAAGCCTAAGCGTGTATATACGTCGCTGAAAATATTGAACACCTGAGAATCTCTACCCTGAGCACTAATCTTGTACTGTGTAGTTTTTGAATTTCGAACTGTTACTTAAGACTATGGCACTTTCTGCAAACTTGAAGTTCCATTTGAGAAAAAACGAATAATATAAGACTCATAATGTAATTCATATATATAATCTTTTCGTGCGTGATTTTGATTTGTGATATGATAACTAAAAACTACCATTAATTATCGATTTCTTTAATTTATAAACATTAGCTACGACTATGAGTGTGTGTGCACATCTTTTAAAATTGTAAGTTTAATTAGTGTGTTTTAGAAAATTCTACAGTCGATCTCAGGAACGAAGGTTAAGTGAATTTATGTAGCACAAGCAACTCTTGGTGATTCTAATTTCACTTAGACTCTAAATTCGTCTACTGCATGCAACATGGAATGGAATTAGCCTACTTTCCATTCCACCATGTCCACTTCCACACAGAGTATTTAAGCTAACTTTTTTTTTATATCCCAAAAAAGGAACTAATTAGTAGCAGTATCTCATTGCATGGCTGCGGTCCAATTAGCTAGCAAATTAATTGTCTGGCCTATATCTTCTTCCTCTACTTCCTCTCTCTCTTCCTCGCTATAAAGTATTTTACTTACATTCGAAGCTCTTGCTGACTAATACGGTATAGCCTCCAGTCTTTAGTGTCTATGCCTAATGCCCTGTCATGATCATCATGATCATCAACTCTGGATCATGCAGCGCTACGTAATCCCTTACATTGTAATTCAAACACATTCTTCGAGAAGTATGCTCGTTCAGAACTGCTCGCAGGCTGTCGGTTGACTTGGATAAAATGCGAGGAGCGTTTCATATGTTCTGAGTTTGAATTTTGGCGGTAAAACTGACGCTTTAGTTAGAGATAAGCGATTGTTTTCATATTTTTTCGGGAAATATGAACACTGAGCTATTTTTAAATGCATTTCAAAAAATTTGGCCAGGTTAGGCATGACAAAATAACGGTTTACTTAATTTGTGCCAGTTTTATTAACTAAAATGCCATAGCGAAGCCTTTTATGAAACAATAAATCAGAAAAACCTACAAAATCTTATTAATTTCTTTTTAAAAGCAAGTAAAATCACAGGTACCAGTAATTAGTTCAGTTCAGAGCATATTCAAAGTACATTATAAAATAGAATTAGTAAATTAATGTAATTCAAAATCAACCGAGTATCAAATTTAAAAATCTATAAATTAAAAAATTCTGTTTTTGAGTCGAGAACAAACCGAACATCAAAATTTGAAGACTTTAATCAACAAAATGTGTAAACTATAGAAAATGGAATTAAATAAATGATTTAGTAAAACAAATTATAAAATTTGACCAAAAAATTAAAGAAATCGCCCAAAACCTTATATTTTAATTAGATTTTTTAATATAAAAAATTCTCATTGAACAAACCAATCTTATGGATTTTATGTTGTCAACTTTTCTCGGAACATTTAGAACGCCCCTCGTTTCGTACGACATTACAACTGCGTTCTCTTCGAACGTTTCTTCCGCCAATTGGCTCCGAGCAGCTCAGAACTTTTTACAACGAATGTAATGCCCCTAATTTTTCTGTTACTTCAAACTAGAATTAATCGTTTTTGCATGGAGAGAAAAAAGTAATCAAGGAATTTGCATTTTATGATACGGCTATTATGGTATCCGAAAGTCTCTATGCCATAATGAAATTTTAATTTTACTGGTAGAAAAAAATCCTTTTTTTATTTGGCTAGAATCTACAAACGAGCGGATATTTCCAAAAGACTAAGCACAAATTACTCTACTTCCCTTTACTGCATGAAATGTATGACTTGAAAAATTTGCACTACAATACACAGTACACTAAAAAGATGAGATTCATAGTGTCACGCCTTGGTAGGTTTCTCCCTTTACAAATTATGCCTACCAAGCCCAATTTTTTTTATAATTTTGTGTAAAATTCTCATCTTCCATTCCGTCTCCTAATTCACAATTTAAATTAATTTACGGTGTGATTAATATGGAGAATAGCTCTGAATAACAATTTCTGGGGCTAGTTCCATGCTTCCACGCAGAAAATAATGGGATTCCAGGATTTCCTTACGCCTACTACGAGTTCAACGTGAAAAGTTTCATCGTTTCGGAGCTTTAGTTGAATTTTGACCTGAAAGATGTAAAGACAGAAACTTGAATTGTTAATTCCCAAGTTTCACTAATTTACAGAATGTAATGCAGGGTGGGCGCTAGAATTGTGCCATTTAATGAAATGTGCTTTAAAATAGAGCCGCCGAGGAGTCCAATCAAATTATGCTTATGATTTATTGCAAATAAAATCCAAAAATATAAACACTTTGCGGCTAATAACGATTTTAGCGAATTTAGCTGGCAATTTAAGGAAAATTTAACTTGTCAAACCGCAACACAATATTTAGCGCCATATTTGTAATTTGTAGCGCCGTTTTTGTAATTTTAGCGCCATCTTTGTAATTTTTAGCGCCATTTTTGTAATATTAGCTCCATTTTTGTTAATTTAAGCGCCGCATTAATAGTTTTACCAAATACAGCTAGTAAGAACAGTGATTTATAAGGCGCGCCGTTGTCAAAGCTAAAACACAATTTATTTAGTGCAAATTTCGTTTTTTTATCACCGCATTTATTTTTAAGCTAATTAAAGCAAACAGCATCAGTTTTAACCTTTTTCAGATTTATTTGAAACGATTTAAGGCTATTTTGCGAATTTTTTTGTAACCAAAATTGTACAAAATGACGTGGAAGAATGACACGGCAAGCAGTAACGCTGATTTAGAGAAATTCAAGTTGTGTCAATCGTCCAAAGTATTGTTAATTTTGTGAATATGATGTTTTAAAAAGTTCTATCAGATTTTTTAAATATGAAAACCTCGTCTACCAGTTATATTATTTAAAATCAAAATCCGATTTTTGATTCGGGTTGCAAAATTTAAATCAAAATGCGTACACAATTCTCGCGCCCACCCTGCAAGCTAACTTTCCAAAATGAGACATATATTTCGCACACTAAAAATATGTAATTCCAAAAAATTGCAAACTCAACTTAAGCCCAGGATAATATTCTCCATCAATTAATTAAGCTTAACTGTTGCGGTTCCGAAAGGGAGCTTAGGATATCCCGGAAGCCTAATCAAGCTTTGATTCCAGAATTTGAGCATTCCATTAAGTTAATTAAATAAAACCCTTCGCTCCAATCTGAGAAATTTGGCTAGAAAGAATCCAAATCTCTTCCACTTACTCAAATGAATTTTTGTCCAGCCTAAAAGCAGACCACATGGCGAAGGCTAGACTTAATACTCAGCCCAGTTCAGTTGCACGCATTGAATTTGGAGAAAGGAAATAAAGTGAAAGTCCTGTCCTGACTTTCTCTTCCTTTTCTTCTATCGATCTCAACTCCCGTTCTCGTACACAAAAAAATTGGTCTAACGACATTTCATCACAGGCAAGTCATCGTGGGTGGGTACTGGGTACGCTCATAGCCTGCAATGATAAAAAGATGATGGTCAACGAAAATATCGCGGAAAAATCATTCATGTAATAAAATTACATTTTCTGTGCTAATTCTTAAACATCGAGTTTTTAAGTGGCATTTTGACATAGTTCTGATAAGTAGTCGAAAATATACGGCCGCTGGAGTTTTAGTAGCGAGATGACTATGTGCAATTTTACCAATGAAATGGTCACTTGTTGCCAAGACAACGATGAAGCCTCGTTGATATGAAAAGCAACAGCGAAATGGTTACTTGTTGCTATGACAATGACGAAGCCTTGTTTATATGAGAAAGCAACAGCAAAATGCTGCCTGGTTGCCATGACAACCACGAAGCCTCCTTGATGTGAATAACTAACATTAAAATGGTTGCAAGTTGCGATGACAACAGCGAAACCGTTGATATGAAAAAGAACGTCGAAATTGATTGTTTGTTGGGATAACAACAACGAAAGCCGTTGATATGAAAATAGAACAAGGTCGAAATAGTTGTTTGTTGCTATGACAACAACGAAACAGTTGAAATGCAATATTTAACGGGAAGAATTGTTTCTATGCAATAAACAAAAAATAAACAACGACAAAGCGGATTCGTGAGAATCAGCTACAAAATCGTTACTATGGATGAAAGTTTTGCTAGTAAATGGTTGTTATGACGCATGACGGCTGTACAAAATCATTAAAATTTGAAATATTATGTGCTTGAAATTATGTGCCTGTTGCGATGAACTATGACAACATTTGTAGTAGGCTAAAGAGAAACAGCAAAAATGCTTTAAAATACAGATATGACGGTAAAGTCAATGAAATGATATATTTTGATCGATTGTTTGAAATCACGACGAACTGGTTGCTAGGCAAAATAGTAGCGATGTATTGCTCGCTGCAAACAACACATAACAACACAGCGACAAAGCTCCGGTTAATTAAGTCTGTTTTGTCGTCGAGAGAAAAACGAACTCATGTAGATAACGGTTCCATAAAATCTTCTACTTGATCAACTAATGAATTTAAACGCTGCAGATGCAAAATAGCGAGAAATGCGTCAAACATCGCGGCGACGTTATATACCAACAAATTAATAGCTAGATCAAGATGTGGCGGTGATTCAATCCTCAAAACAAGAAAATAGCCGCTAGGGAGCTTTAATTATCTGTCGTGCTATATCGCAGATCCGGAATGCCTGCGATGAAATGCTTTTCGCACTGTGTTGCCCTGTATAGTGAATTATGAATTGCCTGCGATGAAATGTCGTACTTCCCGCACAAAAAAAAAACTCTCAAAAAACGAGCCCATTCCGCGCTCCGCCAGAACTTTCTTTTTTGAAGAGAAGACCAACACGAAGAGGGACTAGACGGACTAATTTTATACCGTATCAAATCTAAAAATAGAAACCGACGACCCACCACTCTTCCCTTCTTATCTTTATCTCTTTCAATTGCCAAAAAAGGAAGCTAAAGTTCTTCAGGGATATTTTGCCAAAAAAAATACAAACCCATTTCCGTGTATCGTATCTGGCCATCCTCATCCTCAACTCAGTCGGGAGATGATATGACCGACCTGGGATCTCTCCATTATGTTCCATGCTCCAGAAAATATTATTCGCATGTCAAAGGTTAATTTAATTTGTAGAGCAATTAGACGAACATGACTAATTACATTAAAGCAGTGAGTAAGGGCTAGACATCAACTATTAACGTATGAAATTGAACTCGTTGACCGTAAACGCGTGTGCTCGTAATTTCGTTCGACATGTGTGACCTATGTATGACTATTATCAGTGGCATTGGCATCTGGTACCATTGAATTCAATCGAATAAACACGGAATACCTTAACCTCCAACCTAATATCCTTAGATTTGTCTATTGACGGGATATTGTAGGTGAACTCGTAGAACTTTCTCTAATTATTATGGATATGGATATTTACTAATGATAAAGCTAGCACTCTACATAAATAAGGAGAAACAATTACAATTAAATTAGGAAATTCTTGTTACTAAATATTACGACTAACATTAATTATTGTATTTACTTTTGGGTTTTAATAAAAAATGAAGAATTGAATTGGTGTTCCACGGCGTTTCTATGTTATTTATACGTGTGACGACTTCTGTTCTGTTCTGTGAGTTCTGTTTTCTGTTGAAAGTTGAGTGCGAGACTACTAAGCGCTCTTTATATTTGCGAGAAGCTGTGTGTATTCTATGTATGCATATTTCCGTATTCTGTCTGTCACAGAATAACTTTGGTCAACACGACTGTCAATGACCAATATGCCCTGGCAACGTAATCCTACACAATTCAGTTTCTTATTATTCTGGATTCCAAGATGAAAAATGTGGATGATGGTCCCAGTGAAAGGAACAGTGGCTCGGTTGTCGTCATGGCAACGTAATGCAATGCTAAAAGGGCTATTGAAGTAAATACTTTCGAATTGATATTATAAAGAGCGTCAAGACAAACTGAACATGCACAACACTACTGCTATTGGCCCTACTAATTAAGCGTTTTGGCCAATTCAAAACACAGGTACAGATCAAAAGGTAGACGGTCACATTGGCAAACAGTCATGGCAAATAAAATGGCAAAAAAAAGTGTGGGCCGTAATTCATTTTTTTTGCCTATTTGGTTTTCCATGATCTTCGGTTTTTGCCAATTTGGAATATGACTAAAGTTACAGCTCTTGAGGTTAATATGCAGAATTTACAAATAACGTATAACGAGATGGAAGGGAAAAGGAAAGCTGATACCAGGTCATCGTCTGCTTTTGGTATCAGTTACTGTAGGGAAGCGAGGTGAGCAAGTTGTGTTGAAGAAAATATGGTTAATCGAATTTATCGAATCGGAAAAAACGTGTAAACCCACTAACTTTGCCGAAGGATAGCATAGCAAATTGAATATGGCACTTACAACTAAACGTCCAGCGATGTGTTTATCACTGATTTCGCGTTTTCAATTGTGCACTGAAAATTCCTTGGAGGAACTTTTATACTCGGCTCCTCGTTTATATAGTATCACCGTTTGAATCATCATCTTCTTCGTGTCTCAAAAAAGTACAAATCAAAGCTAAGTCCATCCGTCTTTTACACTTGGATTTCTGAACTGAAAAAACGCCATTTGCGATTATAATTAAACTTTATATTCGTTTTTTTCCATTTGACTGATGTGGAAGGGTTTTGCCATTTAGGTGTACAAAAAAAAATACATTTGCCATTCCGGAAATTCGACTTTTCGCCATTATGACTCGAAATCTGAAATTACAGTTTCAAAAAGTTTGCCAATGTGACATGGAATCGATCAAAGATAGTATCAAGGAAAAATGAGTCAGCTAGTTAGTAAATATTTTTAATGAGTTTACATCAAGAAAGCTCGCTTGCGAATCCGTAGTCGACTATTTGCGACCTTATCTCCAGCCCCATCAACTTGGATTCGGAACTCCTGG